>OY757937.1:18918211-19203545 GCA_963585895.1 Sepioteuthis lessoniana | reverse complement strand
GCATGGCACATTCCGCCAAAAGCAAAAAAGATTTAGGTGTTGTCACTCCACAGGTCACTGCTGAAAGAGAACGAGATTCTTCCTATTATCGGGACGGTTCCTTTCTTTGCGCTTGTGTCGCCCCTCTTCCTGACAGAGGCTTCTGGGAGTTTCTGCATATTTTTATTAATTATTTTTAATTTAATTTTTTTTTATTTTTCTATTCCCATTATGTCTCATTATGATTTACTAATGAAAATTAAAAACTTAAATAAATCTAATAAAATAGTAAATATTGTTCAGTATTTTTTGACTGACAGAAAAGAAACATAAAACATAAAATATACTCTGCAGTGTTCCTCAGGGATCAGTACTGGGACTTTTGTTGCTTCTAATATTCATAAAGGATTTACTGAATTATATAAAATCAGAAATAAAACTATTTGCTGATTATGTTAAACTACTTGTTAGATTATAATCAAAAGAAATAACAGGTGGATCTAAATGAATTGTCATATTGAGAAGATATTTGGAAATTAAGATTTAACACAGAAATATTAAGTACAATATTTTGGATTAAATTTGAATATGAATTAAGCAACAAAAAAGTAAATGATGAATGCAATCTAGGGTTGGCTTTGATGACACATTGAAAGCTGACAACTATTGTATAAATAGAAGCTAGATGGGTTTTTTTTTTCATTTCAAAGGAGGTAAATGCTGTTTCAAAAATATATAAAGCCTAATAAGACCTTGTGGGAGGAGTATGTAATTTGGTTATTTCAGTAGATTGCTCTCTAAATTATTCCCACCACAAATACAACATAAAACATTACAATCGCGCAAAAGAAATGGAATAGAACACAACGAACATTAAATAACAAACAATTTAATGTGCATATAACAGAATATGAAAAACAAAATACATGATGTATAAATGGCCTTTTGGAAAATAAAGTTTGAAGAAGAGAATAAATTTGTTGAAAGATGTGTGTATGTTCATGTTATCAGGGTCCGTAAATAAGTCGTTCTTACTTACATTAAGTTTATAGCGGGTTTTATGATTGTGGCGACAGCGTGTCTCGTTGATGAAAGAAAGTTTGTCGGGTTTTCCTTTTGAATATAATTCTCGGCCATTTGAAAAGAGGTCATGAACTTTAGTTGAGGAAGGAAAGGAATTGGTTGGACATAGTATCGGCTACTGGCTTAGTGGCTCGTGTTCGTCTGTGTCTTCGTTTGTGTGTAAGCTTGTGTCTTGTGTATCTGGCTTCCTAACTCTGTGTTATTTATATCCTACAGGTGGATCAAAGAATCGTCCTAAAATCTTGGCACGTAGACATTTATTGACCAATCAGATTTGTATTTTACTATTTTATTTTCGAGCCTAAATGTTTTCTGTTAGTTCACTTCCGATCCTAATTTTCTAGAATGTTCTATTCCATATTTTTAGCTGATTGGTTGAAAAATATAAAAATGTAATTTAAATGCTAATGCGGGTTTGATCCTAAATTTCTAGAATGTTCTTAAGTATGTTTTTATTGCTTATTTTAAGACTAGAAGAAATTTGTATCCCATAACCTCATATAGAATATTATATTTAGGCCAAGGCTTCAGAGTCAAGATATGGAAATTGGGAAGAATATAGAATTGAAGAGTGACAAAAATAATAAAAAAAGTAAAAGACTACAGTTACAGGGAGATATTAGAGAAATTAGGATTAACTACTTTAATAGAAAGAAAAAGGAGAAGTAATCTAATTGAAATTTTCAATATAGTTCATGAAATTTGTAGTTATGGTAGAGATTTTTTATAAATTTTCCCTTGAACTGGAAATTTACAAAGATTGATTTCAAAACTTAAGTTTACTAACCAATTGAATTTTTTTGATAATAGAGTAATATTTGATAATTTTTGGAACAAATTGTCTAATCATATCAAAAAAACAATAGTCTAAAAATATTTTAGATTAAAGTAGACGATTTTAGATATAATAGTAAGAAAAAGATTGTAAGATGGCATTTTTGGGAACTATCGATTGAATTACTTAACAAAATATAATATGTAGGTATTATATTCTTTACAAAGACTTTTTGAAAGGTTAATGTGAGAAGATAGTAAAAAGAGAAAATGCCCCAGGAGTTACAACCAACAATATTTATTTATTAAACGTTTCTGAGTCAGAAACAGTTTTGAAAAATAAGCTTAGTTTGTTTGTATAAATTATTTAATATAACATAGGTTATATTTGTCCCGAGAGTAAAATAAAATATCATTTTTTCCTATACCTGAGCGGGCTGAGTAATTCAGTAAATTTCTAGTCCAAATTAATAGAATTGTTATGAATAGGCCAACCTAATCAAATTTTGCCGGACTTTATTTTCGTAGTGCACAGTGTTTATTTCATCATGTGGTGGTCACTCTTTTGCGTGCGGAGTCAATAATGAACTTCGCAGCAACGAAGAAAATTCACCAATCAGAATCCCCCATTTAATTTAATCCATTTTTTTTCTCGTTGCTGCCTTGCCAACCAACCAAAACTCTACTGAATTTTTTTTTCTATCTTTTACCATTCGTTTCCACCAAAATACTCTTTTCCTTGAAATATTTAATCAAAACTAAAAAAGCAAAAATCTTTTGATGTTGTGATCCGAAAAATCCTGCAACTGATGAATTCATGGAATGGTAAGAAATAAAAATCCTAACTTAACAAACTTTAAATGTTTGTTTTGTAAGAATAATAATCTTGAGTGATGATACTCAAGATTATTATTGACTCGGCATCTAATTCTTTAATAACTTTTAAAATGTAATAAAACATCGAAAAAAATGGCTTATTATTGTACTTCGTAAGAGCTTGCTTTTGCTTTGTTTACGAAAGAAATTGAAATTTTTACACTTATATATTTTATTATTATTAATTATTTTTAAATTGACACTTGTTTTCAGTTTTTATTATTTTTCAATTTCTACTTCCAATTTTCTATAAATATTTATAAATTTAATCCCAAAATATTCTAAAGTTGGTCTTATTTATTATTATTATTGTTAAAAATGTATTATTTATTTGTCGCATAATTTTATAAAACAATATGTGCAACAATTTTAACAAGATTTCAACATACAAGGAAAGAATTACGTTCTAAAAAATAAAACGATAAATAAATATAAACGGTATGTTAGACTTTCCCTTAAAAGATGTCAATTTTACGACAATCATTTTCAAAACTGAAAACAGCGATTACTCATTAATCCTCCTGACGTTCGGACCTTTTTCTTTCTTTATGAATCATAAAACATTTTTTTTTCAATGAAAAGTTTAGAAGTTATGTTGTATTTTATTATTGTTCAAGTGTCCGTATAAAAATGTTTTTAAACTTTACTTGATTAAACATTTTGTAATTTTAATTAATTAATTAAATTATTGCAATGATCTGGGTAAACAGAAAAATATTTCTTTTTGTTCTTAACTTATTTGATTATTAAAAAATGATACAATGCTTTCAATGTTGTAGTGCATATGTTTAATGATAATTGGTTAGATTTGTGTTTAAGATTTTTTTTAAAGTTTATCTAAAAGAGATTTAAAAAAAAAAAAATTTAAATAAGAGACCAACTAGAGAATAATTATCTGTGTTCTTTCTAGTCTTAGCTAATAAAATCGGTGACATCAAAATATTCATCACCTTATAATTGTCAACACAGTTCGTGTGTGTAGTGCTTTGATAATGAGCCTTCTCGTCTCTTACTTATTTGATTTTCTCCTGCTCCCGACAACAAACAAATGGAACAGTGATTTTTATCTAAGTATGTTTTCTTCGGATAAACACTTACTCGCCACACTGATGTAAAACACTTAAAACGCCTTTAATTTTTCACGGAAAAAGTGGGGTTATTTTGAAGTTTGTGCATAATTAGCGTTAGTTTAATGAGTTAGGCACAGTGAGAGATTATGAACTATCGGCTGAGTTTTAGTAAATCTCTCCTTGAACTCTCCCTTTATTGAATGTGATGAATCAATTTTAAATGTTCATGTTTGGTGTTTAATTTAGAAAATAAAATTGTTTTCTAATATTCCAAATATTTTTAAAAGATTGCAAAAGGACTGAAATACAAGGCTCATTAAATAAGTTTCCTGACTTTTTTCGTATGGGCACTTTTATTGATAGTACACACATAAAACTCTAGTCCCCTTCGAAGTAATCTCCTCCGGCTGCAATGCACTTGTTGTACCGTTCCAACAACTTCTGGAAGGCCCCATGGAAGTCCTCTTGTGTGAGTGTATTGATGATCTTCGTCACAGCCTATTTCATCTCTTCAATTGTCTTATAACGACAGCCTTTAAGTTTTTCCTTGAGCTTAAGGAATAACCAAAAGTCACTGGGAGCAAGGTCTGGACTATAGGGAGGGTGACAAACTGTCCTGATGCCCATCTTGGTCAAATAGTCTGTGACAAGAATGGAGTTGTGGACTGGTGCATTGTCCTGGTGGAAATGCCACTGACCCGATTTAAAGAGTGCTGGCTTCTTCCGATGGAATCTCTTCCTGAACTCCCTTAAAACCTCAACATAGTATTCCTTGTTGACTGTCTGTCCAGTGGGAACCCAGTGCATGTAGATCATGCCATTGCTGTCAAAAAAAGGGATCATCAAAAGTTTGTGGTGGATTTGCTCTGTCTGGCCTTCTTGGGTCTGGGAGAGCTAGCATGCTTCCTCTGTGAACTCTGTCTTGGTCTCTGGGTCTTAGCTGTAGATTCAGCTTTCATCACAGGTCACCAGAGCATCAAGAACTGTGGGATCTAAATTGATCAGCTCAACCATCTCCCTGCTGTCATGACAACGTCTTTCTTTCTGATCTTCTCTGAGCACCCTTGGGACAAACTTCACACAAATCTTCCGCATCTTCAGTTCCTTGCGAATAATTGTGTGTACAGTTCCCACACTGACATCAAACTGTGCACTTATTGTCTCTACAGACACACAAGTCCTAATCCATGAAATTCTTTATTTGACCAATCAACTCTGGTGTTCTGACTTCCTTACTCCTCTCACACCTCTCATCATTCCTCACAGACTCCCTGCCTTCCTTGAATCTCTTATGCCACTCAAAAACTCATGCTCAATTCATGCAAGATGGTCGAAAAGCAGTCTGAAGCATTCCATACGTTTCTGTGACATTTTTTCCAAGTTTAAAACAGAATTTTATTGCATATCATTCTTCTAAAGTGTCCTCACATCCAGATTGCATTTTTGAAATTCACCAGCTGTGACAATCAGACGTAGGATGTATTCCAATTCCTGCTATAGCTGTTAATTTGAACCTGAAATCATAGAAATTTGTCAGTCATCTCATAAGATGTATAGCAATAACATACTGAACTTTCAAGAGTCTACAACAATTTTAAATGCCTGTACAAAAAAAGTCTGGAAAATTATTGAAGGCACCTCGTATTTACATCTTACGTATTCATTTTTTTTTTTTCGTCACCCCCTCCTCTCCAGTCTTTTATACTTAAGCAGACACTGCCACCTACTGGTTAATTTGCCACTGGTTGCACTGATTCTGCCCTTTGAATCTACCCTTCAGGTTTTAGGACAGGAACGGGGGAACTCAATATGATAGATACAGTTTTGCAAGATGATAATTTTCTGTCTTGAATAGTTATTTTGAGTGAAAGGATTGAAAAAAAATTTATATGAAAATATTTTTAAAAACAAAATAAAATGTTTAAAAATGATAAGAATGTTTTTAGACTATCGAAATATAAAATATTTTTAGAATATGAACAATACTTTTTTTTTTCAACTTCCCATCCACCTTTTATTTATTTATTTTTTTAGATTCTTCTACCTCCATCCATCACTTTGATATACACTATCCTTTTGGGAGAAGAATATATTTTCATAGATAGTCTCTGAAAAGGTCAATGTGAATTGATTAAGACAGTTAAGGTCAGGCAATGCATGAACAGCACCCTCTCCATCACCTCTGGTATTATAACCTGTAATAAATATTCCAGGTATTTTGAGCAATGTAACATTTAAATTTCACTGATTTCTATAATTTACTCCTTTCAAATTTTTGTGAATACAAAATTTGATGATAGAAGTTTTTCTTTTTCCCTCATGAATGAATGAGTCTTGTATGTGTAGTTAAAAAAAATCAATTTCACATGTTGGGATTGTATGATTTTTTTTTAAATGTTAATAATTTTCTTTTCTGTTGTATTAAAAATGGTTTTAATCTGGGCAGCCATATAACAGAAAATAATCCTTGTTAAAATAGGATTCAACCCCAGTCATCTAACAACACATATTAGAAAAATCTTGAAATTTTTTTTTTAATTCAGTGAAAAAGTTTTGGACACAAATTCAGACAGTTTTAAATTATTACAATCATTTTGTCAAGCAGAAATTAATGAAAAATTATTGTATAAATAGAAGCATTCATTACTAATTTCTGTTACTGTTTTTTTAACAAGCCTGACTCAAAAATAGTCTCTTAAAATTTCTTGTTTGTAAAAGGATCCCTGGATCAAATGCAAATTTCATATTAAGATGGTTTATATAAATTTTGAAGTGATGCTTTTTTGGGAAGGCATGAATCCAATTGTTTCTTTATTCTGATTCATTGCCAATCATCAAACATATCATTTGGGTAGACAAAGATAAAAGTGGATGGGTGAGAACATAGGGAGATTCAAATAATCCAGATTTGCCAGAGCAATGATGGTAGAAATGACTGTTATATCCATTGTAAGTTGGTGTTATATTGGATTGGAGTGGCTTGGGGAAAAGTGAAGGTGTGTTTGAACTCTAACATGTGTGAGAAAAGAGTGTTTCGATTGTCATTTGTTTTGGAAGAAATGGTGTTTTTTTGAGGGGGGGGATTTGATGAGTGTATCTTAAGAGCTTTTTTTCTAGCATTTAATATGAAAAATTTGGGGTATTTTAGGCTTTTGAGGGAGTGTTCGATGTACTCAAATTCTTCATCTAGGTATTGTAGGCTACATATTCTAACTGCTCTTAGGTAAAAGCTAATTATGAGGCCTTTTTTGATTTTGTTGTTGTGGTGGGAGTAGAAATGTATGTAATCATTTTTATTTATGGCTATGTGGTAGACTTTAAAAATTAAAATGTTATTAGATTTAATAATTTTGTAGCGCACAATATGTAGATGAAGAATCTGAGAACATCAAATACTCCTTCAAAAGCTTAAAATAGCAAAAAATTTCTCATTAAATGCTAGAAAAAAGCTCTTAAGATACACTCATCAAATAAGCCTAAAAAAAAATCAACCGCACTGTTCCTTTCACCCACAGACCTATCTCTACCCACTAACACATATAACAAAGCTCTCTATAACAAAATAACCCAATTAGGAATACCAATCATGCAAACCATTAAAAAACTTACAAACATCTCAAAACGAACCAACAATGAAACCACTTCCCATGCTGGCATATACTCTATCCCATGCAAAGGTTGCAACAAACATTACATCAGTGAAACCCAACGCAATCTAGAAAAAAGAATCTACGAACACAAATGATCAATCAAAACAAATGACAATTGAAACGGCCTTTTCTCCCACATGCTTGAGCTCAAACACACTTTCAATTTTTTCCAAGCCATATAATCAAACTCATATATTTCAAAAATCCTACTGACTTAGAATCTGTAGCCATTTCCAATATATATATTTATATATAATATCTGTTTTATGTACCTCTTGCTAAGTAAAAAGTTATAATTCTTGGAGAAATTGAGTTTTTTGACTCAAAGTTGAATAACAAAAGTTTGTGATTAAAGTACAAGATGTCTACAAAGTCTCTTAACAAAATTTCTTTTTTCCCTATCTAGCAAATTGGATTGATCATATAATTGATATTTGCATCTCAACTACAAGAGAAAGGCTCATAGGTAGATTTTGTTATTTTCCCATCCATCATGATAAGATTAACAGGTCAACTTAATATGAAACTCCTTTCAGGCATTGATTCTCCTGGATGATAATTTGCTATGTTGTTCATTTTATATGCTACACTGGTCTGAGTGGAAGTACACTTTTAACCAAACCATAAACAGCTTTGTTGGATAGACACTCGCCACTTTATCTCAAAGAATGTTATATCAGTGCCATAAGGAATATGCTGATTAACAGTATACAAATAATACACAGATCAAACTGTAAAAAGAAATGGAAAATATTGGAAGCATTATTCATGAAAGCTAGAAAATCCATTCTTAACAACATCTCATTTAAACACTCCCATAATGCAATTAAAGCTTTATAATTATTATCATAAGCACACAGAAGCATAAACAAACAACCCAATATGGCAATTTCTTTCAATACTCCTTCAAAATGGCTAAAAGATTGGCTGAAAGTGCTTGGAATAAACAATCTTTTGAACAATTCCTGGATATACTTTGTCCCAAAAAGGAAGGTGTGTTTAGTGTAATGATTGTCATCTTTGGAAATGAAATTGGCAGAGTTCAAGTCTTGGTTGAAGCTGTTTGTTTTTCATTTAATGCCCTTAAGAAATACATGAATCCATCTGTTCTCCTTTTCCTCAGCTATGAATAAAAAATAGGACAGACTGAGTTCTCTAGCCTTGGTTAGGCAACCAGTGTAAGAGAAGAAAATGTATTCAAATCAGCTGTACTCTGCTTTTAAAATAAATTGATCTTGTGTTGCATCCTTCCCGACCTCCCTAAAAGATTTCACTTGTCTATAGTCAAGAAAAACTAAATTAAAGAAGAAACCTACAAGATACTTGTAGGTTTCTCTTGGTTGTCATCTTTAATGAAGTTTATGAATCCATTCGTAATTACATCATTTATCATAAGAACTTTTATAGTAACAATATATTTCTTTTCAAGATTTTATAAAATTCAAAAAGCAGAGGGAATATTTTTTTATGGACAGAGATTCGTTATTCAAATAAGGAACTCTTGGCCAAGTTTTTTTTAAAAAGATTTTGTGCTGTAGGAATGCAAGAAATAATTATCTCTCTTAGATAATTGACATGTCCATTAGGATGTCACATGACAGTCCCAGAAGCCTTTTCTCAACCTCTTTTTACCTCTGTTATTTGAACAGAAGAGATTTTATCTCTGGCCTTGGAATAGTAAAGCTACATGGTGATATCAACTACACCCATTAAATAAGCCTTTTTCCATTTTTGTATCCCTTTTACATACTAGTTGTTCATCAAACAATATTTATATATAGTTCTATCTGTTCAGACTCATTTGTGTATTCTTTCTTTTAATACCACTGGTATGTATGTTGTATATATTCAATTTTCTTGTATATGTAACTGAATTTATTTTTGTCTTCCTTTCCATTTTGTTAAGTGCTAGTATATCACAGATATATTTATGCTAATATTGGTCCTCAGAGTGGAGACTCAAGTATTTTCCCTACATCAAGCATTCCAACTGAGTCAATCAGTTTCACAAGTCACAAAATCTTATTTCATTCTCAATCAAATTGGTGAGACTCATGATCAGGTGACAGAATATTGAGGTTTATTTGATTAAATCAACACTTAAGATTTTAATTATTTTTTAGGCATCAAAGAAAAAGGAACTAACATCCCTTTTTATAGTGAAAAAATTTAAACAATTTTTTTCTTTTTAATTTGTTGTAATGGCATAAAATAGAAATGCTTGAATTTACCCTGAACAAACTTTATATGTGTAAGAAAATATCATCTGTGGCTGCTTTTTTAATATTTTTCATTATAGAAATACCAATTAATAATAATGTATTAAAAAAAAAGAAAATACCACTAGTATTTTATTCAAAGTCAGATACCAAGGCTGACCCAATTTTTTTTGCTCAACTGAAAGACTAAAAACTGTTGACTTTTTAATTCTTCTTTTTTTCTTTTCTTTTTTTTTTTTTTCTTCCTCTTTCATGATGTGATATGACCAGACTTGTTTGAGTGGCCTCAACCAATTTTCAAGAATTGCTCTCTGCTAATGTTTTAATAAAGATGTTTGATCTATTTGATAATTTAGGATTTCATGATTGAAACATTTTACAAAGAAAAACTTTGGTTTTTGTTTCTGTAAAATTCAGGCGAACATTTGTGCATACACATACACAAACATATTGTAATGAGATAATTAACAAATCTTGAAAATGAATTTAATAATTTGTCCAGCACTTTGTCTTATTACTTTGTATATTATATTAAGCTAAGTAAATACTGTAACAGTAAATGTTAGTTGTTTTATTAAGTCAGTTTAACAATTATGGTCAATTATATAATATGAAAATGAATCTTCACAATTATTTTAAATAGCCAACATATTAATGTGGTTCAAAATCATTTCAAACATATTTGACTCATAGATGATGAGACAATAACAAGTGCTATCATTCTATGTCAGAGTGAACCTGGTTGTAACAAAGAGGTAACTCCGCTCTCCCTAGAGCTCCCTACCAGATACAGTTTAGTGTCATATCCAAGACCCATCCCTATTTTTAAAGTAATTCTTTTTTTAATGAGGTTTTACCTCTCTGCAGGGGCGCATTTGGTATATTCTAAGCTCTGCCAACAGACTGAAATATTAATTATAGGAAATTTTCTATGCCATCAAACATAATAGTTATGTACATGTGATACAGTTTCACACACCCGTGTTTGTGTGTGTGTGTGTATATATATATATATATATATATATATATATATATATATATATATATATAAAGCTGCTGAGTCTGTTTGCTTATATTTCCAGCTTCTACGTATAATTGTCACCAAAACAATTCTTCTCTAAACTTCAAGCATGTTTCTGAGGAGCCTGCCATCTAACTTGACAAAGGTAGAAATCTTTCCTTAATAGGTTTAACTGATTTGTAGATTTTGCTTTAAAAATTACTTATTAGAAAAAATAAACAAAGTTTATTAGATTAAGTATTGAAAATTTATAATATTTTATTATTCAATCTGATTTTTTTTTAATTGTTTTTTTTCTTTCTTTTTTTTTTCTTTCTAATAATTACTTTGTTGAGAGCTTTTATAATTATTAGCAACTGTGATATTTGCCTTGACCTTTTCTTGAATTGGCAATGTTAGCCTTATTGCAAATCAAATCCCCTACTTAAAAGGTTGATTAATTGAATTAATGAAATTCTGATAGACAAGAGGTATGTATATATTTTAAAATGCTATTCTTTCTATAAATTAGAAATCAACCACTCTTCTTAGTTTTTATACTGCTTGTCAATTAAAATTTTCTTTTTTATTATTTTAATTGACTGATAAATAAATTGACTGATATTTAAATGTCAAAAGATCTCAAAACCCAATTTATATTGTGAGTATACAGATTTAAAAAAAAAAAATCTGAATATGAGCACAGGTAAAAAAATTCATACATAATAGTAGTAATCCTAGTCAAGTAAGAACATTAAGTTTATAAGTCCCAGAAATTCACTCTGAATTGTCCAGTAGGACACATAGTGTAATGGTTATAGGCGTTGGTTCCCTAAGCTTTTAAAGAGACAATCATCTGGAGGTTGCAGGTTCAATCCTGACTGCAGGCGAGTAACAAGAGGAATACTTAATACTTGTACCCAGTTATGGCTAACGGAATCAGAACAGGCGCAGTGGATTCAATAAAGGTTCCTGAGTTCGACAAACACCTGAAGAAGGCCGGAGGATATATCAGCCAAAACTTTGTGGAAAAAACAATAAAGATGAAGACAATAGTCCAAAAACCCTTAATGATAAAAATCAGATTAACATATTTCTGTTTTCAATCAAAACCAAAATTTCTAATTCGATGATCAATTCTGACAATTAAAAAATTATCAAATTCTGCAAATGTCAGAACTCAAAATATCCAAAACTTTGAAGATTTTATCAGTTTCTGATTCTTGGATTTTTCACTTTCTCAAGAAATAAGTTTATTCCCCAAATCTTCTTCCCCCAACCTCAAACACAGATTATTCTTGTGAATGTTACTGTATTCATTTAAACCAGGACTTCTCAAAGTGGTCCATACAGACTCTCCTGAGGTGGTTAGGGTAAATAAAAGCATAGACAAATTCCCCCCCTGTGAACCCCTATGACATCATAGGGGACACATCAGGCAATGAACCTAACCCCATACCTTTTAGATCAGGAAGCACGTGCTAGCCCTCTGAAGTGAAACTCTTCAAATTTATCACCCCAGCTTGAATACCAGGATCCAAGACCTGATTGTACCTGAAGAGTACTTTAAAATGCATAAAAAAGCCAGATTAATCATAAGGTATTTGGGAGAACTTTGAATTGTATTCCTTGCATTTTATTCTAAATTATTTTACTTGAATCCATTTTTGGTAATAATTATTTATACCATCTATAAGCATTCAAATCATCATCAGTATGGTATAAGTCAATTTATTGCATAGATTGACTCAGGTTTGACCCTGTACTTAGCCATATAAATCCACTTCCTAATAGAAAATCTGTCACTGGTAAACAAGAACTAAAAGTAGGTTATGACAAGTAATGATCAAAAACTAAAAACTCTTAAATCCTTCTTTGTGGTGTACCAATTTCATGGATGTTTCAAAAGTCAAAAGTTTTTATGAAATTTTGTTTTGTTAATAATCTATCAGTTTTCTCTCAAATTTCTTAAGTTTAAATTCATCTCAGTTCTCAAAATTTCATTCAGAAGAACTGGAATCAAATTTTCAAAGAAAAATTGCACATGGTAGCAAAATTTTGGTTAGCATATCAAAATGTTTGGGAATAAAACAATTTCCAATCTCATTTGCAATTTAATAATTGTAGGATCTAACTTCACACTCATTTGATCATTATGATTTCTAAAGGGCAATAACTGTTGAATGCTAATTATAAAAACGTTCCCTTATTTATTTTCAATTATAATACTAGGAGAATGTAATTCAATATTGAGCTTGATAATCTACAAAGGAAGCTTTTGTCATAAGCAAAAAATCTTTGATAAGTCATCGTATATTTATTAGTTAACATATACCTAATTTTATATTCAGTAAATTATTTTGTCCCATGCATTCTCTGATTCTTTACAAGTCACATTTTGTAAAATTCTCTCTCTCTCACACACTATATATATATATATATATATATATATATATATATATATATCTTTCTTTAAGAAAAACAACAAACTGGTCACATAAGGATAATAAATTTATTTCCATCCTGTTACGCGTTTTTGAAAATTTCAAAAACACGAAAAAAATTTTAACAGGACTTCTTCAGATATGTGTGTGTGTGTGTGTGTGTGTGTGTGTGTGTGTAACTCTTCCACCTACCTATTTTATGTTGAAAATATCAAATTTCTTCTGCCAGACAAATCTTTATTTTGTAAGTGAGGAAGAAGTAGAAAGAAAGAAAATAATACTTTAGGAAGACTAGAAAAAAAAAACTGGCTGAAATGTAGTACAGAAAAATGCTAATGAAGATATTTGTGTACATGATTCATGGAACAATAACAACAGTTCATCCTAAAATGTCAGACAACACAAAATCAATTCTCACTATAAAATAATTTCTTTGGCATCACATGATATTTTACCCAAGTGAATAACAATGATATGACACACCTTTCATTCTACCCTTCATCCAATTAAACATGGCTCAACTGGATATCAGGCAACTTCCAATTTTATTTGATAGATTTGGTCTTTTCAATAATTGATTTGAATCTGTGTTGAATTTATTAAGCTTTAAACAGAAATGTTCATGCCAGCTGCCAAGAATTCATTTAAAACAGTGCAGTGAAATTGTTTAGAACTATTATTCATTTCATTGCTTTTTAATAAAACCATTTATTATTGTTGCTTGAGTTGAATACTAATTTTAAAGGATTTTTTTTTCACTTGATCTCTTAGCAACCAATGATAATCCTTTTTAGACTCCCATGACAACTCCATGGAGAGGTTACATATATTTTATGTCTTTCCTGTATTCATTATAACTAGTGGCATATTACAGGCTGTCTATTACTATAGAGGAAAAGAATTAAACAGTAATGCAACTCAGGGTCAATCCAGGGCTAGGGAGAGGTAATAAATTCTCTCTACCTGAGCTTATCTTCAACACACTGACATGTTTCCTTTCACCAAAAGAATTCTCTCATCAAGTTCAAACTTGTTAAACATCTTACAAAATTATTTTCTCTGAAGAAAACATATCTATTTCCAACTAGTTGATATACTAATCTTCAAAGGTCAAGACAAAAGTCAAGATTTGGATAGAATATACAGTAAGACTAACAAGCAATTGTCAAAAATCCCTTCTGCATATTTCAATTTTTTAAATGACGTCTATTTTACAATCTTTATTGTCAATCAAAAATATTCACTCATTGGTTAAAACTATAAAAGATAAATCCGCAAAAGAAGATATTTTTTTCTAAATATACTTTTTATATTGTCTTCTAAAGTTAATGTCCTTCAATGAAAAATCTTTTTTAAAGAAATATTTTTTCTATTTTAATTGATACTTAAAATATTTATTGATTTTAACATTTTTGTTTTTTATCCAGATTGTTAGTCCTAACTAAGTAGTAATGCTCTAATTAATTTTACATTTTCAGCTTGAGGAACTACCTTTAAACCTAATTAGTAATATTTAGATATGAATAATTATTTTAGTAAGATGATTAGTTAATTTTGTTTCTTTTGATTTTTGGAAATTTAAATTCTATAAAATTATTTATTGCTGTAACATGGCTTCCAGCTGATAATTGTTTATCATGAAAGAGATATTGCCAAACACTTCCCAGTTATTGATATAGCTTAACATTTCTTATTTGCTGATATCCTGGAGATTCAGGTAGAAAGAAACAAGCTGACATGGGGGTGGGGCCCACATAAGTCAAAATTAAAATGGAAACAAAATTAGGAATTTGAATTTAAAATTTAATTTAAATTATTTCAATCTAGTTTAAAATTTATATTAGAAAGAAATAAAATATAAAAGTTTGAAAGTAATATCTGAGTTTTTGGAATCTAAAGAAATAAACAGCTCTATAAAAAGAAAAAATGAAATAAGTGTGGTAGACACTCTTTTATATTTATATATGTATATATATGTCCCCCTCTTGAAAGAGAGTTGGTTAGTTATGTTTTATGGTATATCAACCTTTGTAGGTTATTTAATGCCAAATCCTGCCTATACATATATCAAATATGTATCATTTGTAAACAAATAGTTTGTAGGTAACAGTTTTTAAATGAGTCAGAGTTCATTTGTTTGCACACAGTTAAATGGTCCCAAGTATTGCTATGTAACATTCATTGTTTTATGTGCACACAGTTAAATAGTTTCTGGCATTGCTATATAATACTAATAATTCAGTTTTAATAGTCATTTGTTTGCACACAGTTAAACAGTTTCAGGTATAGAAAATGATTAAATATTTCTATTTTATCCATAGATACTAACAGGTACTACCACTCTGAGTTATAGTGAACCTGGAAGTAACGGTAATGAAGGGGTACTCCACATTCTCAAAAGCTCCAGGACTAGAAATGCATCATCCAGTGGTTTAGTGTCAGGACACCCATTGGGAGGTCTTCCACTTCTGCAGAGATGCAGTCAACATATATATAGCCCAGTTGAATGGGACTGTAGAATTATATATATATATATATATATATAATAAAAGTGATCAGACAAATAGGAATATTTTTTTGTAGTTAATTGTTATCAACTAATTGTTATCATCATTAGGAAAAAGTTTTTTAAATAGTTTTTATGCTAAAGTTGGTGACTTTTGTTGAGGGTGACTCGAAGGCTCCTTTTTCAATAGCTACTACACTGAGGTGTAGGGGAGGGCACTACTCTATTCCCTGGATTGCTCCACTTTACCCTTGATCCTCACCTTATAATGCTGAATGTTAAGTAAGGCAGTATCAAGTACCATTTTTGAGTCTTTGGTATGACTCGACCTGGGATCAAACCCCGGTCTCCTGGACCATTGGCGAACACTTTACTCATTAAGCCAATGGCCCAATGCTATAAAAGAAGTAAGGAAAAATTAACTGGTAACAGCATATCCATTCATTGAATGAAAATGTTTTGGTATCCATGTGTCTTCAACTGACTATTATATGATCGTTATTGTGAACACTATTCTTGGAAGCATAGCCAGCTTATGTTTCAAATTAGCCCTAACTCTTTTGAGCAGTTATCTAACTTAGGTATTTGATTATTTACGTTTTTGTGCCAAGATTTTAAAGTTGTAGGTTACAAGTGCACAAGTGTTATTAATTTTTTCATGTAATCTTAAAATTAACCCTTTCACAACCACATGCAGCTTGTTATCAAATTATCAACAGTCTACTGTCTAATGAGCTTTTAGGAGCCACTAGTGATCTCTATTTTCAATGTTATGGCAGTTTGGTTACTTATGCATCAGCCTGTTGGTGTTTATTTCCTTTTCAGGTTTGAAGACAGTTTTTGTGTTTTTGGCAATTTATCTGAAAATTCTCTCAAAACAATTTGCCATGACAATGTGGCACTCTGATAAGCCAATCCACAGACAATATGGTTTTGAAAGGGTTAACCACAAAATTCTATGATCAAGGTAAAACTTTGTGTCGTAGGGGGCAACAAAGATCATCAGTATGTGTTCCTACTTCACAGATCAGCAATGACTGTCAAAAAAGGGTTGTGTCCAGTGTCTCCTGTCCGTGTCCATGTTGAGAGTGCGCCTCCCGTTTCTCTTGCTCAAGGAAAGGCTAAAAAGGTTTGTTGTTCTTCCTTTTGGTCTCCCCTTCTCTTTTTTATTCCCTTGCACCTTTTATAGTTAGAATGTTTTTCTAGGATCCACAGACATTTATTATCATTGTTTTAGATTCTGAAACTTTGTAATGATGTGATAACTAACTTGTTTTAAAAATGCTATTTGAACTGACTTGATTCATCAGATCAACAAAGTACAGTGTTAAAGCAATAAAACATTTGAAAACAAAAATATACAACTTCCCTCCACATACTTATGTAATTTTACTTCTCTCTCATCAATTTTAATCTCATTAATAAAATAACATCCTTGTATACAATGAGCAAAGAGAAACATTGCCAAAATTCTGTAAAAGCTTTTTGTTGAAATAAGATGCTTTGTCTTTTATTGTGTGTAAAAAAAAAAAATAAATAAATAAAATAAAAAATAATTTGCACTTCCAGTTAATGAGATTTTCCATAAAAATCCTCATACAAACTTGGCAAAATATTCTTACCTCACTACAAAAGACACTTTATTCTAATAGTCTATCTACAAACTGTCTTTTTTCAATCTTGTTTCTTTACTAAAGTCCTCTTTTTATTTATTGTAAAAAATTGCATTTTGTGTATTTCTCTTTACAGCTAAAAAATGTTTTACATTTGTTAATCATATGAGTTTAAAACTCCTACATACTAATTCTAAAGCATTGTTCTTTGAATTATTTGGACTAACATCCTCATGTTTGTTGTTTTGATCAAAATGTTTTCACCAGTACATTCTCACGTCTTTTTCAGCCGTTGGTTACATTTGTTTTGTTAGTAATTTTTATCACCAATTAACAAATACTAATGGCTGATTTTGTTTTACATTGATGATCAGAACAACAATTACAAGAATAGAAGTCCCAATATTCTGGTGTTACAAAGATTTTTAGAAATTCTAAGATGTAATCTACACTTGTAGAAATATTTTTTTTGTTACAAGGAATTATTGTATAACAGATAATGATTGCATATTTATTTTTTGGATTGCCAAAAATGAAAGTTGTTTACAATATCCAGAAATTATCATAGGAACAATTTCAAATTAGAATGTTTCATTCATTATTTTATTCTTTATTTTTTGTGTATCTTACCTAAAATTGCAGTTTTATTTGATTTTTTTTTCCTCAGTACATGTGTACTTGAACATTTTTGCTGCATGTGTGATCGTGTAAAATACATAATTAAAATTTAATGCTAAAACCTTTTTTAATCCATAAAATCTTTATAGTGCTTTGCACAAAAATATAGAGCAATATAACTATATTTCAGGATAAAAACTCATGATCTTGAGTTTAACACTGTTGATCCTCAACTAAGGTAGTATTCAATCCTTCTGTTAGATTCAACTGAACAGATATGTATTCCTTGAGTCACATGACTATCATGTGGTATTGAGTCACATGGTTTAATCAGATGCCAAATTATAAATATTTACTTTTATAGTAGCATTTTGCTACAAACTCTCATTTTTATTTAGCAAATTATTCAAATCCAGAAAATTATTATATAGTATTTTTACTCCTAGCACAATTTACAATTTGTCAAACCCTCATCACAAGAATATGCTCCAAGGATTGACATGAGTTTTTATCCCATTTTTATTAGTATCCTCTTTTATACTTGAAAAATATTGTGTGTGTATGCATATATATATATGTGTGTGTGTGTGTGTGTGTATGCATTTGTGTCTTATAACACTGGGACTCATTTTAAATACATCTTGGATTATATGAATAACATTGGGTACGAAATATATTCATTGTATAACTAAAAGACAAAAATTCATTATATAATCTAAGACTTTCATACACAGACTAGGTATATCTAAAAAGAAAATAAACTTTTAAAACAATGTATCAATACAATGTTTTAGCTTCTGACTGAAATATTGTGGAGCAGTGACCATGACTTGTCTTTTTTTGATAATGCATTATGTCAAATTATTTAGTATTAGAGATATGTATATTTGACTGAATGTCTATGTAACGCACTTAGCACTTCCTCTCCCCCAAAGTTTACCAATGAAGAACAATGAATTCAATGAGAATTTTTGAAGCACGAAACATATTATATCCTCCAACCTCCCTACTCTTAGGATTTGGCTCTTGCAAATTTTTTTTTTATCCTTAAGCAAGATCCACCCCCAAAACATGATCACTTTCAGACTATAGAAAAAGATTTTACTACAAGGCCTGCATATTATCTTTTAGAATTTATTCCAGAGGTATGTAGAAAAACAAGTGCTGGAAATAATGAAGGAAACTGTTGAAAGAGATAAGTTTCATTAAGTTGTAGGTAAAGCAATAAATTTGTGTGTATGTGTGGATTTTTTTTTCTTTCTTTTTTAATTTGGTTTCTTCTTAGACAAACCACATATAACACCGAATGGAAGACCAGACAATTCGACGACATACTGCTCCGCCACTGCAACGCAGTATACAATCAAAATCCGATAGATAGATGGATGAAGGGATGCATACTCCCCTTCCCTAAAAAGGGGGACCTCGGATTAGCCAAAAACTACCGAGGCATAACACTTACATCCATAGCTGCCAAAATCTACAATGCCCTACTACGAAACCGAATAGAACCCAAAATCGACAACATACTTAGAAAAAACCAAAATGGCTTCCGAAGAAATAGATCCACAACCTCACAAATATTAACCATCCGCAGAATCCTTGAAGGTGTACGGGCAAAGAACCTACAAGCGACGTTAATATTTGTCGACTTTACCAAGGCTTTTGATTCCATTCACAGAGGAAAGATGGAACAAATCCTACTAGCGTACGGCATACCTAAAGAAATCGTAGCGGCAATAACGATTCTCTATAGAAACACTAAAGTAAAAGTACGATCACCGGATGGAGACACAGAATACTTTGACATTGTAGCAGGAGTACTACAAGGGGACACGCTGGCCCCGTACCTCTTTATCATTTGTCTAGACTATGTACTTAGAACATCGATTGACAAAATCAAAGAGAATGGCTTCGAACTGACGAAGAAAAGAAGCAGAAGGTACCCTGCAACAACAATTACCGACGCCGACTACATAGCGATACTGGCAAATACACCTGACCAAGCCAAAACACTTCTGCATAGTTTGGAATGAGCAGCAGCAAGCATAGGCCTTTATGTTAATGCACACAAAACGGAATATATGTGCTATAACCAAACGGGGGACATCTCCACTCTAGAAGGAACCCCACTTAAACTAGTAGACAAATTCACGTACCTAGGAAGCAGCGTCGAATCAACCGAAAAGGACATCGAAACGAGGTTAACGAAAGCATGGACAGCTATCAATAGGCTATCGATTATATGGAAATCAGACCTAACCGATAAAATGAAACGTAGTTTCTTCCAGGCAGCGGTCACATCGATACTGCTATATGGATGCACTACATGGACGCTAACAAAACGGCTGGAGAAGAAGCTAGATGGCAATTACACAAGAATGCTGCGTGCAATCCTGAACAAGTCCTGGCAGCAACACCCCACAAGACACCAACTGTACGGCCACCTGCCCCCTATCACAAAAACTATTCAAGTTAGACGAACCAGACATGCAGGACACTGCTGGAGAAGCAGAGATGAACTCATAAGAGATGTACTCTTATGGATCCCCACACATGGCCGCGCAAAAGCAGGACGACCAGCTCGAACGTACATTCAGCAGCTATGTGAGGATACAGGATGTTGTCCTGAAGACCTACCTAGGGCGATGAACGATAGGGAGGAGTGGCGAGAGAGGGTCAGGGATATCCGTGCTACCAGCGCGATATGATGATGATGAAATGTTGTCTAGACTTAGTTAAAATAAGGAGAGGCATAAGTTTTAAAATAATGAATTATAAAAATTGACAAATATTTCTTTTACAAGATTTTGAGAAAAAAAATAGGGAGGGAGATGTCAAAATTCTTTTTGTTCTATGTAGAAATCCAATTTCAAAAAAGAGTTTTCTTTTGATAAAAATGTTCATGTGTTTTTATTTTTTGATTGTAGACAGTATAAAAGAAACAATTATGAAGAAAGGGTCCTTAGTGGTGATATTTAAAAAATTATCTGCATCATCCTACGTACATCTACTATAACCAAACGATTACAAAATGACAAATGATAAGGATGTTAGTCATCCTCTGCATGACTAGTTGGCCACTATAAGCAAAGTGTAACAAAATGACAAATGAAGAGTAAGGATGTAATGAAAAGAGTTTTACAAAGGAACAGCAAAGCAAAAATCCAAACTAAAACAGGATAAGATACTTGGAGAAAAACATTCATGAAGTTTAATCAAAATTACTGAGGTGAAAGAAGCTGTTGGAATGAACCCTGCATCTGATGTGGCACAAACAATCAGAATTATAATTGACAAGCTCATGCATATATGGCACTTTTTATCACATAATGTACAGTTTCATACATACACACACATGTATGTATGTATACAAGAGTAATTTATTTCTTGAAGATTAAGAGACATAGTTGAAGATCAAATATTAAATGATATGAATAGATGTAAATATCTATACACAAGTACATGAATACTTGTATACAATCTCTTTACAAGTAGGTGAGTGTTATATTTTTATTAACATTAGGTACCATGGTTTTATTACTAATACAACCTCTACATATCTGACAAAACACTGTCATTAACAGAAAAGAGGAAATAAAAGGCTCCAAGAATCTGGCTCCCCTACATTGGTAGTCTCACAAGGTACTGCTGTAGCACTCTGGGTTAGTGATGATATCTCAGCCCTGAAACTATGTTGTATCACAAGGTCATTATCCGATGAAGACTTTGTTGAATGTGCTGCTGCTGCTGCTTTTGAAGCAGCAGTTTCATGGATTATTGTTTTCAACATTCTACAAATGTCAGACACTTATTTGGGCTATTAAAGTCTTTTTCCTTTTTTTTTTTTTTTCTCTCCTCTCTTATTTTAAATTGGTTGAAGAAAAAATTGCACCAGTACAGGATTTTGATAATTTAGTTATTATTTTGCTAACATCTTTTTTAATTTACATTTTTTAAGCAGCCTAAATTCATGCCGCACAAGATTCCAATTAAGAAATATTCAATGATTTAACTCTTCCATGTCTTGAAAAGATAAAGAAAAAAGTGGCTTACTTTCTCATTTTCATAGTTTTGTATTTCAAAAATTTTAGCCAATCTCTCAAATTTCTAATTTTTGTTTTCTTCATATATCAGTGTTCATATTTAGGAAGGCATGCTTAGTGTAATTATTGTTGTAAAAAAATAGAATTGGAGAACCAAGTTCAAATTCTAGAGGTGATGGTTTTCATTTCACTTGGGAAAGTCATGAATCCATTTGTCCTTTCTCCTAACCTATTGGGAAAATAGTAGGACAGACTATCAATAGTCATTTTGATTGAAGCAATGTTGTTGATGGTAAAAAGAAATGAGTGTGTGGGAATGCTGTGCAACTCACTCTTGTTATAATCCAATACTTACTCAAATCTTAAACTAAAAGCCATTCTGAATAAAGTATCAAAGTGATAAAATTGAACAATTTATAGTTTATTAGAAATTGTTTGGACAATTGTTCAGACATCCTTGACAAGTTTTTTCCTCACATTTTCTTTCCCCTTCTAAGATGAAGTTTCTTTTTTATGTCTGATTATATACTCAAAAGGGCTGAAGAATGGTTTTGCTTAAATGTTGAGTTCACAAAATCAAGAATTGGAAGATTCAATTGTCCAAACAATTTTCAGCCTATTAACTCTTTATCAAAGTTATCAAGAGTAAGATTTAAAAACTGTTTTTCCATCTGTCTTAGTTATTGAAGCTTCTTATAAACTGAAAAGAAGTAAATTATTCTTTAATAAGAATGATATTTAGAATTGAAGAAGCTAAAGTCTGACTTCATATTTAGGGGCTTTACACTAACAAAATCACTAGTTTTGATACAAAAGAATTCACTTAACTATAGAATTGTATCCTCAGCTATACACTAACTATATTTATAACAGTAACAGCATTAATTGTGGTAAACACAAATTAATATAATAATCAACATCTTTAAATTATAACTTAAATCATAACCTACTTTTACATTATTTTTTTTAAATAATGTAGAGTAATATTTTGTCTTTTAGATTGATCATCTCCAGATAATTTGTTCTATTTAGTCAGTTTCAGAAAAATTCAGTCAATTTATATATTTTGTTTTAAATCTTAAAAATAGAAAATCTCTTTAAGAGGTTAATATTTTTATAGCACCATGAAAGTTTAATTAGCAATGTTGTTTAGCCTTTTTTCTTATCTAAATCATCATTATTATTATTTGTTCATTACTTTTAATTCAGGACAACCCTAAAGTACGTTATAGTGAAGAGAATCTCCAGAGTAAGTTTCCTAAATCCAGGAGTTCATCTGAAACACGAATCAGAAGTCCAATTTTGCAAGGTCCATGGATCCCACCACCTGCCAGAACTTCAAAAGGAATAAAAATATCACAGGTGAAGTACATACTCATACACACTAGATGGAGACTCCATGTAATACAATTATCATCTTTGTTCAAAACAACTTTTTCTTCTTTTTCCTTACATGTAAGAGTTTCTTCCCTTGAAAAAAAATTGTAGTAATAATTTTTACTTGAATTTCTAAGGCATATTCATTATTAAATACTGACTCCTTCAAACTTTTGTCCTTACCTTAGTCATTATACTTATGTTTCAACTATTTTTACCCTCCAGCCTTCTTGAGGTGCCTGTCATAATCATCAATATGGGGGATTTTAAATTGAACCCTTTATTCAATCTCTATGGGTAGACTGTTCTCATTCTGCTGCTTATGCTAGTTGAATAATATTAAACTAATTGTTATTTCATTGATTCATTAATTTGCTATTATGATGGGACTTCTGCTCGTTCCACTGGCTTCATCTGCCTAACTTAGGGATTGAATTTGCAGCCTCTTGATAAATTCCAATACTTAACCATCGTGTATATTCACTAGGTGATGTAACTTAGATCCCTCAAAACTATAGTCTGTTCTTCACCAATCAAAGTATGTTGTTGTTCACTTATATGCTAGGCCTACTGAGGAGATTATTAGGGCTTAGCATGTGTGTTGATTCTTACAATCTAATATCTATTATTCTGATTTTGAATTCAACCAGCAACATATTATTAATGTTCAAGTCAAAAAGATTACCAATAAGTCCAACTTTATTAGCATTCATTAACTTTTAAAAAATACTTGTATTTTTTCTTTTCTGCTTAAGACCAAAACATTTTTCATGATTTTTTTTTCTTTCATGCTGAAGACCATAAAAGTGGTTTAGAATACACTGACTGTATCCTCTGCTGTGGGGGGAAAGACCCCTCCTAAAAAAAAAAAAAATAGGTGTCCTGGGTAAACTGCATCTAATGGTAAGGCTCTAGTTGTGGAGATTTGTAGGGTGTCAAGAATCCCTTCATTACCATTACTCTCAGGTCCATTCTGACCTGGAGTGGTTGTACCTATTAGCATTCCAATGGGTCTAATAGATCTGGTTAAAAATTATTTGGACTCTATAGGAATACTTGATACCGTATAATTGTAATTGTGTGCCACTGAATATTTATTGGAAGAGTTCTTGTGGTTAATGTGCTAGACTGTTGCATCATTGTAAGTTAGAACTCCAATCACTTTATTAGATTCACTTACAGATTAATAGCTTTGAAAAAAGTATGAACCCCTTTATACTCCCCACCACATCTACTGTCCTTCTTCAAAAGGAATAGCTTTGACATTAAATAACCCACAAAGGTAGATATACAATTAAGCAAAGAAATCAAACCAAACCAAATGATTACGATTAGATAGAAATAACTACTTGAAACCATACAACTGTGTATGAATTATTTGTATTAGATAGGAATAATTGACATCATCTAACCATATCCCCCCAAAAAAAAAAACTCTCAAGAAACAACTACACAAAAATGTAAATATAAATGTATAATTAACACAATTCTTTGCCTTTAAAATCAATCAATCAAAAATGATAATTGTTTTTAATGCATTAGCATATAAAATATATTCCTTTGTGTATAATTTCAGAAATAATTTTTTTTTTTTTTAAACTTTAAGATTTTCACATTTTGAGGAATTAGTTATTTGTTTTATTAATTTTAAACTATTTCAAATCCATTGATGAATGTTCAAAAAAGGGTTTTTCAAAGTGGTCTGTATAGATCAAATACAATTTCTAGCAGTGTGAATAAAAACATAGGGTTCCACAGAGGAGTGAATTTCTTAGTTTGCATTCATAAGTTCTTATATGACAAGAGAAGAAAAATTACTGGATCATGTATACTTCTTGCTCACAGAATGTCTGATTGGGTGTAATGGCTGCTTGTGATGCTGTTCACATATGGTCAATTTAAAACATACAAGACATTTAAAGGAATGAACAATGTTGAAGTGAAAAATGCAAATTTAGACAATATTTTAAAGAAGAATTTATTGAAATGACTTTTAATCTAGAAACAAAGTCCATTAACACATTTAAAAGAAATGGATATTACTGGATGAACAAAAAAAACTGTTGCAAAATATCTCAAAATTTGTGCAACTGTTAAACCTATTCTATTAGCTTTTCTATGTTCGTATATGGTGGAAACTTGATTCAGCCATGTGCATTATTTACTAAGCAAATAGAAAAGCACTTTGAATTTGGTGTTTTGTGGCTCAGACTTGCAAACCTATACCCAAATATTCATAATCTCCTCAGTGCCCACCCAACCCTTTAAAAAATAATTCAATAATTAAAGATGAATTTGCAGATTCTTTTCTCAAGTAAATAATATTAAACACTGGAAAATTAGTCATGTTTTGTAATCTAATATTCAATTAATTTATTTGGGGATAAACAGAAATTGAATTTAGTTACAAGGGGTGAGACATCAAGTAAAAAGCCCTGTGTCACGTGGTCTACCACTGAGAGGAGAGAAATAAGAAATTTCCCCTACCCCTTCCGTGTTTGAATTGGCAGACCCCAAAGGTTGACCGTTAAAAGAGGAAATTAGAATGTAGGTCAAGCTATCTGTACTCCATAACCTCACCCGGGTGGATAGAGATAGTAGTCCGAATGAATCGCCTGACAGGGTGAGGAAGGAGAAGGAGGCCGAATGATTGGCCAGAACCCTAAAAACGGAAGTAATTTTTTTTTGTCAGCGGAAATAGGGATAAAGAATTCAGTTTTAGAACGGCGGTCGTCATGAGAGGACGTGTGATCTGTCGCCAAAACTCCGCGCGAAGAAGCAAAATAGAGCTCTTGGACAGGAGATAGCAGATGCCTTCAAGCTGAGCTCCACAGAATCCCGCTAGCCCATGAAAGGAAAGAAGAAGCCCGTCAAAGAAGCTAAGTAAACCTTAAAACCGTTTTCTCCCTCCACCTCTCCTAAGTATTGCAATTGTAGGCTCTCTCTCTCTCAATTTAAAGAAAGACGAAAGAAAAGAAAAAGGAAGAAAGAAAGACATTTGTGTTTAAGTCTTGTCTGCTGGTAATATAGCCAGCGTTTTATTTGCTTGTCCGCACATATCAAAACCTTGTTATATTTTAGATGTCTTCTCGTGTTGAAATTTATTCATTGTGTTGTTTGCCTATCAAATTGCCTTCTTTTGCATGTTCCTTTTCAGCTTCATTTTCGCTTCAATTTATTCTCACTAAATGTCCTATTCGCCTTTAAAAATATTACACGGGAAATTGGAATTGTCGACTACAATAAATAATGATATTATATCTAAACCTAGAGGCCCATATCTTCCATTATCCTAGGGGTAGGAAGACGAAGTGGTCTGATGGGTGTGTGTAACGTGAAAAATGGAAACCCCTTGCCAGCAGCGGTCAGTCTAGCCCCAAGTTAACCCCCACATTATCTGCCAGTTTCCATATGCCCGAAAAGGGACTCTTAACTGGGACTTATTCTGCGAGGGATCAAGTGCCAGACTCCCCCGACTTCACACGTGCGAAAAATAAACTCCCGTTCTGGGATAAATATTTCAGACACGTCACACCTGTTTTAAAATTTTAAAAGATTTACAAGTACAAAAGGTAGCACATTTATAAAACAAGTTTAGTATATTTTGAAAATTAAATTTGTTTCAAATTATTCAACCCCCTTGTTTTTTCCAGTAGTCTTAAAATGACCATCATCACCAAATTTTATTCCCATTAGTAGCAAAAGATACATGCTTGGCTAACTTTTTGAATGAACTGGGCATTATAGTTTAATTACTGAATTTACTTTTAAAAGATTTGATAATTTATATTTGGTACATTTTTCCCTCTACTATGGTTACTAACTTTACTTTTCACTTATTTCATTTACATTTATTATTTGTGTTTCAAACAATCTACATCACTCAAGACATTGTAGATGTATTACGAAACGGTAAAAAGTGTTATTACTACATAATCTTAAACACTTATGGTTGATAATCTGCCTAAACCTAACCTGATTTTAAATCTGTAAAGGTCAGACCAGAACTGTCAGATTCAGTACAAAGAGGCCATAGGTTCAAATGAATAAATTTCTGTTTGAAATTTTTGCTCAATTGACATATTTCAGAACCAATTCTTTAACTTCAAATCAAAATAAATTGAAAATTGTTTTAATCATTTTTCCTTTTACAAACTCTCAAATTTCCTGGTTGTAATTCTGTTTATTCTTGTGATTTATTCAGGATGAATGGAAAAATCAGTCAGTAAAAGAATCAGATGATTACGCCAAAGTACAAACCCAAATTCATAATTACGAGAAGAAGATAGATGATCTTATGTCTGAAGTTGGAAGCCTAAAAAATGAGGTAAGTTTTAGACCAGGGGTCAATAAACTACAGTCCTTTTCAGGCTGCATTCAGCACTAATAAAATAAATATGATATATATGTGTGTATCTTCTGAGTGTGTATGTACATATAATTTATATACATAGGGTTGTGTGTGTGTGCATAGGATTTTTTATATATAATGTATGTTCATATGATTTATATATGATTTGGTTTGGTTGTGTTTTATGGCATATCAACTCTCATGGGTTAAATTAAAGCTAAATCCTGTTTGTAAATACACACATGATTTGTAATTGAATGGGTAATATTTTTTAAGTGAACCAGTGTTCATTTGTTTGCACACTGTTAAGTCATTTCAAGTGTTGCAGTTTAACATAGGTATTTCTATTTTACAAGAGTGCATATATATATATATATATATATATATGTTTAACTCTAACATTAAGGCATTGGGAAGTGTGCCCTATATATGTGGCATTATAGCAACATTGAAATTTATAAATTAAATTGCTTTGTTGGAAGATAGGGAGCACATCCTAATGAATAGAGCGAAATGTAGCTCAAATAATAAAGATGGTTTGAACTCTAGCCGCATTATAACAGCGTGTAACAGAAGAAAAAACCTTATTGGCAATCAATTGACTAGGAGATCCAATCCAAGAAAATCTAACATAAACTGGGCATTTAGAAGGGCCAAGTGGCCTGATATTATTCCTAAACTTATTAACAGTTTTCTTAATAGTGTCAACAATGACTTTCTCAGGATACCCATTGCCCAAAAATAGATTTTTAATCCGTTTCAATTCACTTTTAATCCTGTTATCTGAACAAATCTTAAGAACCCTGAATGTGATACACTTGATCAGGTTAACCTTTCTGGACTTAGGAGCAAAAGCATCCCAACTTAAATACAAGATGGTGAATGTAGGCTTTCTATATATACAAGTTAGGATAGCAAACGAACGGCGTTCAACATATACAACCAAGAATAGTAATTTGTTATCCTTCTCTTCATCCATAGTGAAGGTTAAAGAAGGATGTTTACCATACAAACAATGGAAGAATAACAGCTTCATTACATAAACTGAACTATGCAAAGGTGTCATCCATATAACGTCAATAAATATAAGGCTAGGTAAACCTGTCAAAGAGTAGTTTCTAATAAAACCCAACAAAAATATTATCAGAGTATTAGAGTTAAACAGCATATTCCAACAGATATTCATAACCACACAACATCCAGACATTCAAAATTGCTTGATTCAGCCATCTGTAGGGATTTGAATGCCTTAAATAGTTGTGTGGCTAATTATAAAGATGAGTGTTTTGTGGCCTTGCATAGAGCTAGGACGAAACAACATCTAATTACCCAGGAGGCCATTTATATATATATATATATATATATATATATATACCCAATGTGAAGAAGAATGCAATCAGTATAAATTCGTCAAGAGCTAATGATGCTAAATTGAAAACCCTTGATGAAGAGTTGTCTTTCATTTTGCAAACAAGTTTGAAAGGATCTATCAGTGTGAAATTGCATTCTTTCACAATATTGTGCATGTAGTATATTTAGAACACTTTGAATCAGAAGACCAGCAAAACCATAAAAGAACTGCCAATAGAAGACAAAGAGAGAAAGGTCAGCTTAGATTTGAACAAAGGTGTCTGAAAAAACGGCTGAACGAAATACCTAGTGATAAGACTTTAATAAAACAACAATTGTCAAATAGGAAAAGGATTTTTTCCTTTATATCTCGAGCGGAAAACACAAGGAAATGGCTGTTAAAAAAAAAAGAAAAGCTAGACGCACTTTCGATAAGAACCCATTTAAATTCACCGAAAAGTTGTTTGAGCAGGGAAAAAATGGAGTTCTTAATGTAGCAAAAGAAACCTTGGAAGCGCACCTACAAAGAAAATATTCCAACCCACTAGCTGATACTCCTATGGGTGATTTCGGTGAACTCAATAGACTGCAACCTCTGGAAGAAACATTCGAAAACACTCTTATAAAACTTGGAGAAGCAAAAGATCTCATTCGAAAGGCTAGAGCTAAACACACACCAGGTATCAATGGCATCTCCTATAAATTGTAAAAAAGATGCCCTAAAGTTTTGACATGTCTTTGGAAACTCCTACAAGTCATGCATATCAAAAATTTCATTGCAGAAGATTAGGGATTAGCAGACGGAATATATATACCAAAAGAAAAGAAATCTAAACATCTGGAACAGTTTCGACCAATTTCGTTGCTCAATATAGAGGGAAAAATCTTTTTCAGAGTCAATGCTAAGAGAATGATGAGGTTTATATTGAACAATAAATTTATTAATATCTCAATTCAGAAAGCTGGAATTCTTAGTTTTCCAGGTTGCATCGAACTTGCATCCATGTTGTGGGACCAAATAAAAGCAGCCGAGATAATAAATCAACCGAACTTCATGTCACTTGATTAGACTTCGAAAATGCATATGGCTCATTAAGGCACCCGCTTATCGAGAAAGCAATGGATTTCTTTTAGATCCCAGAAAGCTAATATCAGAGTACTATAAATGTACATATATGAGATTTTCTAATGCTAGATATTCCTCAAATTGGCAGAAATTAAATATTGGCATAATGATGGGATGTGTTATCTCTCCATTAATTTTCATTCTGGTAATGGAGATGTTACTACACAGTACTGAAGATACCACTAGTAAGAAAAATGTCTCATCTATGAAGGCTTTTATGGATGATGTGACTGTGATTTCAGAGTCGAAATCACACATGGAAAATCTACAGGAGCTTTTCAAGTGGGCAGTAATGAAGATAAAACATTCTAAAAGCCACAGTCTATCCATAATCAAAAGAAGATGCCAAGAAATTAAATTTGCTATTGATAATAATGTAATCCCCACAATATGCAATAAAGCGTGAAAATCCTTGGTCGCTGCTATTCCCTTTCACTTGCTGATCGTCGTTGGTGGCAAGATCTTTTAAAACAAAAGATGGATTACTCTCCATTCATAAATGTGACCTCATTGCAAAAGATAAACTGTGGTGTGTTTATTTTGGTTTAATCCCAAGATTAGCATAGCCTATGCAAATATATGAGGTATCACTTCCGAGAATTGAAAAAATGGAGCGCTTAATCAGTAAGTTCCTAAAGAAATGGTTGGGAGTTCCTAAATCCTTAACAAACGTGGCATTATACAGTTCATCAATGAAACTGAAGCTACCCATGAAGTCACTTGCTGAGGAATTTAAATTTGGTAAAGCACGACTTTTCCAAATGCTGTGCGACTGTGGACCCACTGGTGAAAAGTGCACAACCTGCCATAATAACAGGTAAAAAATGTAACGTGAAATATGCAGTGGAGACAGCGGAATCTTCCCTCAAAATGAAAGAAGTAATTGGCTCTGGCAACTGGGAAAGCCGGATTTGGTCTCCACCCACAACGGTTGTAGGCAAAAGAGACCACAAAGAATAAACGAAGAATGGTTTCCGAAGAGATTCATCATTTTGAGGAAAGCAAGCATATCACCTTAGCTGTGTCACAACCCAAGCAAGGTTCATGTACTAGGTGGAAAAACACCAAGGACAGGACCATCACATGGAGTGACATCAAGCAAATGGAGCCTAAACAATTAGGTTTCCTCATTAAGGCAGTTTATGACATATTACCTACACCAGTAAATTAAAAACTCTGGGGGTTAAGTACATCTAACCTTTGCAAAGCATCTGGGTAAATTGCTAACCTCAAACACGTTCTAACTGGATATCAGTATTCCCTAAGAAGTTACACATGGAGACATAATGAAATCTTTGGGATTATTGCTGAGATTGCAAAAAGGTGTTGTGAAACTGCCAATAAAATTTCATGTGTAAGAACAACTATACAGTTTATTAAAGAAGGAAATATTTCGAAAACCCCACATAGAAATAGGCACAAACCAACATTACTTGATGGTTGCACGGATTGGCACGTTATTGCTGACGTAGATTGGTAACTCGCTTTTCCAACAGAAATAACATCAACTTGCCAGCATCCAGATCTCATCATTTGGTCAATTAATTCAAAGAAAGTTATCATTGCTGAATTAACAATCCTTTTCGAGGTCAACATCGACTGGGCGCATCAGCATAAATTGGAAAAGTATTAAGATCTGTGGGAGCAGTGTGTTAAGAATGGCTGGTTAACAGATATATCTCCTCTTGAGATTGGATGTCAAGGTTTTATTTCGAACTCAACCTCTACATTTTTAACCAAATTTGGACTTTCACCAGCTGAGAAGAAGGAATATATAAAAAAGATAATGTAAGATCTTGATTTACGTAGCATCACTGATAGACGGAACAATGTAGAACCTTCTATAAATTTCATATACGAACTTGAATCCAACAGTACCCTACCTTTTCTGGATATCTTACTTATTAGGAATCTTAACAAACTAGAATTCAAGGTTTATCATAAACCCACCTGTAAAAATGATCACATACATTTTTATTCACACCGCAACAACAGCACCAAAAAAGGTATCATAATAGGTTTTTATCTCAGAGCTTTACGTATTCGTTCTGCGAAATATTTAAATGATGAATTCAACCACATAGAAAACTCCTTCCTTAATCTTCTATACCTCAAATCTTTTATACACTTTGCTAAATCTAAAGCCCTCAAAATCCACAAGATGAATCAACCTCGAAATAATGCCCACTCACAATCTTATAAAACTAGTTCCCCCATAGATTCATAACTTGCGGAACAATTCTTCTTCTCACAGCATAATAAACAACTTAAATAAACTCAATATCAAAACTACCTCTTTACCTTATAAAACGATCCACGAATTAGTACACTCTAGCCCTCACTGCAAGATATTTTCTGACGCCGATGTTTATTGTATCCGTTGTAAGAATTGTAAATTAAAATATATTGGTAAAACATCTCATACCTTTCACATTCACTTGAAAGAACACAAAAGAGACATAAGAATTGGTAACTTAAACAATGCACTATTTCAACACATTACTCAATCTAATCAGAACTTTGATTTCAATTCTGCAAAGATTCTCGTTTACATTCATAATAAAAGACTAATACAAATTTTTGAAGCCGCGGCCATTTCGCTCTGAATGCTCATCCAGACTTTTTTAATATTTTTCCTTACTTGAGCAAATCTATTTTAGATAGTTACAATATATACCATCTTTAGTTAATATATGCCACATATATCATAGTTTTATACCTTTTCTTTTGGTCTTTCTTTTTCTTCCTCCTTTTGATTCAGAATCTTTTTCGATAAACAAACGGAACATAGATTCTACACAATATTTCTAATAAATCAAATAACGTAATTTAAACAAACAAACGCTGATTCACTAATTAAACGGCCAACTTTTTCTTGTTATACAAATTTTCCCTAGGTTTTTGTATTTTGCACTTTTAAACATCCATTGTTGATTTAACATCATAAATATAATCCATCATAGTCCTGTAGTAGTATCGACTTTGCTTCCCAGTGAATCTCTCATTCTACTTGGATTACCTTGTTATTAACTTTTCTTTTTATATATATATATATATATATATATATATATGTGTGTGCGTATGTGTGTACACAATGTATATGTGTGCGTGTACACAATGTATATGTGTGTGTGTGTATGTATATGTGTATGTATATGTGTGTATGTAAGAGTATGTATATACATATATTTGTGTGTCTATGTATGTATATATGTGTGTGTATGTCTATGTATGTATATATGTGTGTGTGTGTGTGTGTGTATCTCTGTCTGTATTTGTACATGCATATATATATATATATACTGATGAACTCATTTGTAATGTTTCCCTATGGACCTCTTTACATGGATGTGCCAGTTTGGCCAACCAGCAAGAACTTCCCTACAGCAGCTCTGTATGAACACAGGATGTAGTCCAAAAGACCTGCCAGAAGTGATGCATGATAGGGGTGAATGTCAACAGAGAACCTGGGAAATCCATGCCAGCAGTGCAACATGATGATGATGATGATATATACTTATTCTCTCAGGATAGATAGGAATTCCAGAATTCTCTCTCTGTTTGTATATACTTGAGCACTCTTGGCTGTTTAACTTTGAAAGAAATCTCTGTATTCATACCCATTCAACTCCGCTCTCAAAATTGACCTGGTTTTATATCATCCTGCAGCAGAGCAGTAGTTATATATATATATATATATATATATATATAAGGATAGTGTTGTTATAGTCAATGGCACATGCTGTCATTTTCTTGTTTATATTTTACCCAGTTAGCTGGAGCTGTAGAATACACCAACTGCACCACTGCAGTGGGGTACGACCCCCCACCCCTGAGTGTCCTGCATATGACACTAAACCATCTGATGGTGTGATTCCAGTGATGCTGGGGCTTTAGGGAATGTGGAGCTCCTCTCCATTGCCCTGAATGGTAGCACCTGATAGGACTCTATCTATGGGTTAAATAGAACTAAACTGCATACTTATGCTAAACTGAATTGTTTGAATTAGAACTCTTTGACTAAACTGAATAACTTGAGATAGAAATGTTTTTGACAATTAGACTGTATACTTATGCGAAACTGAATTACTTGAAATGGAACTGTTTTTGACATTGAAACTGTACTTACATTAATCTGACTTGTTTAATATAGAACTGTTTTTTATATTTAACTGTGTGTAAAGAAAATCTATACTTATACTAAACTGAATTGGCTGAATTAGAACTGTTTGAATAAACTGAATAGCTTGAAATAGAAATGTTTTTGACAATTCAATTGTGTACTCATGCCAAACTGAATTGTTTGAAATAGAACTGATTATTTGTATGAAAATGGATTTAAATAGAACGAAACTGTGTACTTATGCTAAACTGAAAATTTTGAAATAGAACTATTTGCATAAAAATTGTTTTGGCATTAAATAACCTACAAAGGTCGATATGCCATAAAACTCAACCAACCAACTAATAGAACTAAACTGCATACTTATTCAAAACTGAATTGTTTGAAATAGAACTGTTTGACTAAACTAGATAGCTTAAAATAGAAATGTTTTGACAATTAAACTGTGACTCATGCTAAATTGAATTATTTGAAATAGAACTGTTAATTCTTTTATTATACAAGGCTGAATAAAGTCTTTATTTAACTGCATTACAGTTGATAAAAAATTGTTGGAATATTAAGCTAAGAGATAATTTTTTTCTCTCAGGTGGAATTGCAGAAATCTTTAAGGGACATTGAAAAGAAAGACATTATGTTAGAGACAACAAAGAAACTGATGGATGAACAAGAAAAACAAATCAGCAACATGCGTGGAGAACTTAATGCATCAAACATTGAGAATCGGAATCTACGAAGAAATCTAAACCAGCTGCATGAAGAAGCTGAAGATAAACGGTAAGACAATTTTGAAAATTTGACTAAGCAGAGGGGTAAGACCTTCCACTAATGAGTGTCCTTGATATGACACAAAACCATATGATTGCCTTTTGCCAGAATTAAGTAAATGTATATAAAACAAGTTCTAAGTTATTAAACATAGAATTTATAGAATAAAGGCTAAAAATATGAAGGTACAAGTAAAGCTCTTTATTCCTTGTTTTCTATTTTTCTATTTGACTTGGTCTATTTGGTTTTCAAATAGCAAAAATATTTTTTATTGACCTGATTCCAACCATTATCTGAAATTTTGTGTTCTATATTTGAAACAGTCTTTCAGTTTTCCTAAACTGGTTGCCTAACCAAGGCTATAGAACCCAGTCTGTCCTATTTACCCATAACTGGTGGAGGGAGAACAGATGGATTCATGCTTTTTCCAAAGGCATTAGCTCAAAGGAAAACACAAACAGTCATTTCTTATAGGATGCCACCTGTTCTGTAACCGAAAAAATACAAAAAATCTTCTATTTATTCTGTCAACTAAGTTTTATAAAGAATGTATATCCCTTTTTTTAATAGCCTGCTTCCCCTACCACCTACCTCACAACTATTGAACAGTTTATTTGAGGAAAGCTTCAGGAAATAAAATTTCTTTTCAGTGACATATTTCTCTCCACCACCGCCCAGACACACACATATACACAAATTCTCTGCTCTCTAAGTCTTAATTTATGTACAATGAGTTAAAATAAAAAATCTGGAACTCATCTCTCATCTTTTCCTTTACATTTTAAGTGATTATCTCTGCAAACAAATTTGTCAATTTTACCACTAGTATACAATTGTCATTCAATAAAGATTTTTTTGAAAAAAGCAAAATAATTTTTTTTTTTTTTTTAATGTAAACTCTGTATTATTTTGAATTGGTTTATTGCAAAAATTATTTTCATTTTACAGAAATATTTATTTTGACACTGTTCAAAATGGCTGCCAAACAGAGTACGCCAGGTTTGAACAAAGGTCTGTCGTCAAATTTTTGGTGGCTGAGTTGTACTAAGTAAAAAATAAAGTTGGCGACTTTAGTTGAGGGTGACCTATAGGCTCCTTTTTCAATAGCTACTATACTGAGGTGTAGGAGAGGACACTACTCCATTTCCTGGATTGCCCCACTTTACTCTCGATCATTACCTTATAATGCTGAGTGTTAAACAAGGTGGCATCAAGTACCATTTTTTTGAGTCTTTGATATGACTTGACCTAGGATTGAACCCCATCTCCCGGACCATTGGCAAACACTCTATCGGTGTACAGAGAAACATGTTTTAGTTAAAATACTGTTTACAAATGGGTTAAATTGTTTAAAGAAGATCAACATAATAACCAAAATGAAGACAAACCGAACAGGCCATTAATGGTGAGCACACCTGAAATGTTGGATTCATTTAATGCACTCATTTTGGTTGACAGAAGAGTTACAATAGAGGATATTCCTGAACAGCTAGGAATTTCTGTTGTACATGATGACCTTCCCTTTTCTAAGGTCAGTTATCATTCAGCCCTCAAAATATTGATGCACATCAGTTTATTTTTTAATGTTTTTTGTTTGTTTGTTCTTAGTTTATTTTTTTTAACAGCTGCCACATCCTCCTCATAGTCCAGATCTTGACCTCCTCTGATTTTCACTTGTTTGGTCCCCTCAAAGAATTTTTGCATGGAAAAAAGTTTTCATGTGAGCTAATGGCTAAAAACTCAGTGCAAAGATTTCTATTCTGGAAGGAATACAAAAGTTTGTTTTTCAATGAGAAAAATGTTCAAAAAATAAAACAAAATTTTTTTTTCCTGGGTGAAATGCGAGTCCTTTTATTGCACAATTCACCTTATTTATTGAATTATTCTCATAGTTGATATTTTTCAAGAAGACCTTTTATTCTTGGGTTAAATAAGGGCACTCATCAACCCAGACATTAAATTACGGTATCCATCTACCCAGACATTTTAATGGTTATTTAAGCTTAGTTTAGCCTAAAGCAAAAGTATTGTGGTACTTTGTGAGGATTAAATTCACAGCATTATTAATAATTTGTGAGTCTTGTTTGCCAATCACTTCTCCTAGGTGAAGCAGCCGCAAGGTCTTTTAATGACATGAATTCGCCTCTCCAATCCATTTTCTTACACATTATATTTATATTTTTTTTATTTGTGTTTGCTTTTTGTCAGATTTTTCTTATATTTACTTTTTTTATGTTCATTTAGAGTTGAATGTGAAATTTTGAACACAGAAAGAGACAAGCTGATGCATAAACTGATTGAAGTGGAAATGGATAGCAAAGCTGCAACAAAACAAGTAACTGAATTGCATTCATCCATCCGTCGATTGATGGAAGTAGGTACACATTACTGCTTTGATAGGGTGGGATCAGTTGCACTTTTCTTCCATAACTTTATTTGAAACAACCTCTTCTTGTCAACCTTTCATCACATATTATATGCATCTCTATATAGAACTTGAAATAAGAATAAGATATTTTTCATCAGATGAAAGTGCTATATGAAAAATTTTATTTTCATTTTATAATGTAAAATCTTTAATCCATTTGAGGTGTACGAAAAACTCTTTGAATACCAGGGAATGAAACAAGTGTTCTGAATTGGTTTCAGCAGGAATAACTGCTTTTCATTCCATCATTGATAGACGCTCAAACCAAAAAAATGCTGTTGCCAGTCTGTTATGGCTGCCAACTAACTAATCACCTCTTTTACTGTTTTCATGGAGAAAGCTTTTCAGTTTCCCCCACTAAAAAGCCACCCTGGTGGTTGGGGCTGTAGAATATACCAACTGTAACCCCACCCCCCATGGGGCCACCTGTTGACCGTAGGTGGTAACCTGTAAGGCGCTAGGACAGAATCCTGGTGGTTGAGCGGTCATTGATCTGGTGACAGAGTGGTCAATGACTTGCAACACACCACTTTGGCCCATACTTTGTCAATCAATTGTGTGATCCCGTCATGCCCTAGCACATATGTTTATTTTCTCACAAAATTATTATCCAATCTGCTCTTGCAGAACAATGCCCAACCCTTTATCTTCTAGGTGCTAGAAGTCAATTGTGTTAAGAGGAAAGGACTTTTTGACCCTGTTAGATTGAGTTATAAAAACCAGAATTTAGCAGAGGCTCAAAATATTGCTCTTAATATAAGTATACTGGTATTGTATCCCTGTCTTGGCCAAGGTGAATGGGTTTCCCCCTTGGTTCATTCCCTTCTCAAATTGGACTCTGTGGTGGGTGGTGGAGCATAGAGCCAGTGAAAAATATATAACAGATATGGCTTTTCTCAAACAAAAAATTCAAATGTAATTTAAACAAATCAGACTCTCCAGATAATGAAACAGAAGCACCTTTTCCTAGATTCATGATCACTGAATTTAACAGAGCTCTGATTTCAAATTTATCACCCTTCTAAGATGAAAAAGTAATAGCAACAAATTTAATGTCTATTACTGTCAAAAAAATTAAAAAATGGAACTGCTCGTCAAAGTGAAAAAGAGGAAATACGCTGATTTTCCATTGAAAATGAGTTTCACAATATCAATGTCAAAACATACCTTAAAAAATCCCTGAACATAAGTAAGGGAGGGTTGTGAGAAGTAAAGAACTCTCCTTATGCACCATTGAAGAAATAAAAAGAGAGCTAAAAAAGCAAGGTGTGACTCAAGTGAAAAGAGTATCTATTAAAATAGAAGGGAAAACAGAGATGAATACCTATATAATGAATTTTAACCCCCTAGAAATACCAGAAAAAATAAAAGTGGGCTATACAATGGAGAGGGTCGAGCAATACATACCTAACCCATTGTGATGTTGCAAATGGCAAAAATATGGCAACCATGAGGATAATTGTAGAGGGCATGAAGTGTGCAGGAAAACGTGGTCAACAAAATCCTGACCACCACATTAATGACTGTCAATTCCCATATAAATATGCCAATTGTGGTGGCAATCATCCAGTGTACACAAGAATAATATTCCTTACTATGAAGCCTGTAAATTAGTTGCAGGTCTAAGACTACTACATATTCCCAAGCAGTTCAACATAATAAATCTCCATACAACAATGAGATGATTGTTAAAACCTAAATCCAATTGGAGCCAGGCGATTGGGAAAGCTTCATCAATAAAATCAAAGCCTCGCTTGATACCACCAGAGCTGCAGATGCATCAACTACATCAGTGGATCTTGCAGAAAACAAAGAGCAATCATCTGCCCAATACACAGACCCAATTAGGGAAAACCGTTACTGAGGAGAAAAAGGCAATAACACCATCCACACAGCCGATAAAACACCCTGTAACAAAATCTCCTAATAAATTAGATCATAAGACAAAAGATCCCCAATACGACCTCCCACTTCTACAGATTCTTCTCCAAATAAAAAAAAACACTTAAAGGCAAACAAAAACCTATAACAAAACCAAAAATACAAGAAACAGAAAATACAGAAACTATGAATAAATTCAGAATATTAGAAAAGATGGAAACAGAGAACAGCTCCCAATTAAATAAAACTAAAACTCAAAACAATAAACCAACAAACAGCCCGGAGCAAAGAACTAAAAATGAACCACCAAATATCTCTGTGGAACTGTCTGGATTAAATACAATAAAAGATGTCAAACAAAATATTACAATGGAACTCTAGAGGAATTAGAGCTAATTACAAAGAACTGCTACTACTCCTAGATAAATATAACCCCAAAGTAGTATGTCTTCAAGAAACATTCCTCAAAGATAAGAACCAGTTAAACATAAAACACTTTCAGTCATACAATCAGCTACACAAAGAGGGACACAGAGCTTCTGGAGGTGTCTCTATCCTCATTAAGAAGGACATACCCCAACAGCAAATCAACATCGACAGTGAACTCTAAGTGATTGCTGTCAAAACTACAATTCACAAACCAGTAAATATCTGCTCCATTCATATACCTCCACATGATCCCATAAACAACGAAAAACTTAATAAACTAATAGAACAACTTCCTAAACCCCACATATTAGTAGGTGACCTTAACAATCACAATACTATGGTAGGGGTGCCTGAAAACCAACAAAAAGGGTACTGATCTCGAGAAGGTAATCAATAGCAACAATCTCTGTATTTTAAATAACCAACTTATCTCAACCCATCTACCAGGTCCTACTCAGTTATCGACATTACTCTATCTGATCCTTCAAGCTACATGGATTACACATGGAAAGTCCATGACGATCCTTGTGGCAGTGACCTCTTCCCCATAATACTGGAAATCACACAACCTATATATGACAACAACAGACTGGAAAACAAATAAGGCCAACTGGTAACAATGTAAAACCTTATGCAATAGAAGACTGGTTCAAGACCCAAACAGCACAGTTCTAATAAAACATTTCACTGCAACATTAATTGCAATAGCAATGAAACTATACCAAAAATCTCACTGTCAAACAGACGCAACACACCCTGGTTTAACAATGAGTGCAAAATAGCAATCAGACTACGAAATGCTACCCTCTGCCAATTCAAAAAAGAACCCTTAAAAAGCAATTTAAACTCTTTTAAACTGCTCAGAGCAAAAGCAGGAAAAACTATTAAACAAGCTAAAAAGATCTGTTGGGCAAATTATGTAAATAAACTTACTTTTTCCACCAAAACAAACTCAGTCTGGAAAATGATCCACAAAATTTCTGCCAAAAACCAGTCTACTCCACTCAAACACCTCATTAAAAATAATAATCAAATCACCAATATAAAAGATATTGCCGACACACTAGCTGAGACCTTCTCACCAAATTCCTCCTCCACAAACTCCAACATAGAATTTCACAAAGACAAGAAAGAAAAACAAAATCTCAATTTTAAATTAGGCAACACTGAAAGCTACAATGAACTCTTTTCATTATCAGAACTAAAAGAAGCCATCCAAAAATCCCACAACACTGCAATCAGCCCAGATGAAATTCATTACAAATTTCTCAGACGATTACCTCCAAAATCCTTACTTACTGCATTAAACGACATCTGGAAAAATAGCAAATTCCCAGAATCATGGAAACTAGCTACCATCATCCCAATTGGATGGTGTTTAATCTGTACGAATGCCATATCCGTTATGATGCAGTTACAGTCTTGTTTTGGCTCTTTTTTATATATTCCCTCTTCTTTGCTGGTGTAGGTCCGATTTTGGTGAAAAATGTAGAGGTTGCGTTCGAAATAAAACCTCGACATCCAATCTCAAGAGGAAATATGTCTGTTGACCAGTCACTCTTAGTACACTGTTCACGTAGGTCTTCGTACTTTTCCAATTTCCGCTGATGCGCCCAGTCGATGTTGGTCTTGAAAGGGATCATTAATTCTGCAATGATAACTTTTTTTCAATTAACCGACCAAATGACGAGATCTGGACGCTGGCGAGTTGATGTCATTTCCATTGGAAAAGCGAGTTGTCGGTCTACGTCAGCAATAACGCGCCAGTCCGTGCAACCATCAAGCAATGTTGGTTTGTGCCTATTATTTCTATGTGGAGTTTTCGAAACGTTTCCTTCTTTAACAAATTGTATATTTGTCTTTATAGATGGAATTTCATTAGCAGTTTCACAACACATTTTTGCAATCTCAGCAATAATCCCTGATTTCATTATGTCTCCACGTGTAGCTTCTTAGAGAATACTGACATCCAGTTAGGACATGTTTGAGGTTAGCAATCTTTCCACATGCTTTGCAAAGGTTAGATGTACTTAACCCCCAGAGTTTTAAATTTACTGGTGTAGGTAATATGTCATAAACTGCCTTAATGAGGAAACCTAATTGTTTAGGCTCCATTTGCTTGATGTCGCTCCATGTGATAGTCCTGTCCTTGGTGTTTTCCCACCTAGTCCATGCACCTTGTTTGGGTTGCGCCACAGCTATGGCAAGACGTTTGCTTTCCTCAAAATCATGAATCTCTTCTGAAATCATTCTTCGTTTATTCTTTGTGGTCTCTTTCGACCACCACTTTTGTGAGTGAAGACCAAATCCGGCTCTCCCAGTTGTCACAGAGCCGATTACTTCTTTCATTTTGAGGGAAGATTCTGCCGTCTCTACAGCATGTTTCACGTTCCATTTTCGACCTGTTATTATGGCAGGTTGTGCACTTTTCACCAGTGGGTCCACAGAGTCACGCAACATTTGGAACAGTCGTGCTTTACCTAATTTAAATTCCTCCTCAAGTGACTTAGTTGGTAGTTTCAGTTTCGTTGATGAACTGTATAAGCCACATTTGTTAAGGATTTAGGAACTCCCAATCATTTCTTTAGGAACTTACTGATTAAACTCTCCATTTTTTTCAATTCTCGAAAGCGATACCTCATATATCTGCATGGGCCATGCTAATCTTGGGATTAAACCAAAATAAACACACCACAGTTTATCTTTTGCAATGAGGTCACATTTATCAATGGAGAGTAAGCCATCTTTTAATCGTTTTAAAAGATCTTGCCACCAGTGACGATCAGTAAGTGGAAGGGAATAGCAGTGACCGAGGCTTTTTACGCTTTTTTCACGTATTGTGGGGATTACATTATTATTGATAGCAAATTTGATTTCTTGGCATTTTCCTTTGATTAGGGATAGACTCCGGCTTTTAGAAGGTTTTACCTTCATTACTGCCCACTTGAAAAGCTCCTGTAGGCATTTCAGCAGTTTTTCCATGTGTGATTTTGACTCTGAAATCACCGTCACGTCATCCATAAAAGCCTTCATATACATATAATGTAATGCTATCACTTACATTTAGTGCATAATAACTAAAAAATAAGCCATAAGTCTCACAATATTAGAATTAACCCTGAATTCATATACGCCTTTATGTACCGTATATGCACAAAATGCATACTATGCATATCTAAAAAACTAGAGGTAATGAGTAAAAACGGATTTCAAATTTGAATTCAGCACCCTCAAATTAGGTAAAAACGGGTATTTCTGTGCTTGCCTCAATTTCTTTGTAAACCAGTGTAATCTTTATGCCCAATAGCTTTAACAAGCTGCCTGTGCAAGACCATGGAACGAATGGTCAATAAAAAGCTAGTTTGGTTTGTAGAATCCATTTATCTTTTTATCAACTTCCAATGCAGCTTTAGGAACCAAAGATCAACAATGGATCATCTGGTCAGATTAGAAACCTCCATATGAAAGGTAATTATACAAAAACAATATCTCGTAGCAATATTCTTTGACCGAGAGAAGGCATAGAAGACTACTTGGAGGTATGGTATCATGAATGACCTACACAACCTGGGATTGAAAGGCAGACTTCCAAACTTTATCAAAGCTTTTCTTTCGGACAGGAAATTCTGAGTCTGTATTAACTCAACCTTATCAAACATCCCAAATCAACAAGAGGGAGTCCCTCAGGGGAGTATACTATCAGTAACCCTCTTCAACATAAAAATCAATAGCATCACCAATTGCCTGAATCCTGGATTTGATAAGTATTTGTTTGTTGATGACATCTGGATTACCTCTACATCCAAATATTTACATATAGCAGAATGTCACTACAACAGGGCATCAACAAAATTAACAAATAGGCAATGATAAACAGCTTTAAAATTTCCAAAACAAAAACTCAGTGCGTGCATTTTTGTCAATTAAGAAAAATGCATAACAACCCTACATTAAATCTGGATGGATCAGAAATTCCAGTCATTGACCAGTACAAATTCCTCGGTATTATTTTTGATAAAAAGCTCTCTTTCATTCTACACATTCAATACTTAAGAGAAATGTACCAAAACATTAAAACTCCTTCATGTAATAGCCCACAAAGACTGGGGTGCAAACTAGCACACCTTGTTGAAATTCTATAGAATCTTAATCCGCTCAAAAATTGACTATGGCTGTTTCATATGTGGAGCAACCAGAAAATACTACCTCAAATCATTACAGACAGTCCACCATGAGGGATTGAGACTCATCTTAGGGGCTTTTAGAACATCCCCAATGGTGAGCCTTTATTCTGAAGCCTACAAACCACCTCTAAAACTTAGATTCACAAAATTAAGTCTACAATTCTACAGTAAACTGAAATCACAACCATCCAATCCGCCTTATGACTGCACTTTCAATCCCAAACATCAAAGCCTATTTGAGCATAGAGAAAAAACATTTGGTCTTCTCATGAAACACATACTGGAAGACACATACATTTCACTCACAAATATTCATTATACCATACAACTAAGCTCTCCTCTCTGGCTACTAAAGCAACCTGTGGTTATCCTTAATTTAAGCAAGCTCCCTAAAAATAAAACTCATCCCCTAACCTACCAAGAGAAACTAAACAGCATTCAGGAGAGATATCCCAATCACTTACACATTTTCACAGATGGCTCCAAAAGCAACAATGGAACCAGATGTGGAGCAGTTCTCCATAAGAAAACCTTGAAAAAATGCCTCCCAAAATGGGCCTCCATATTTTCTGCTGAAATCTATGCAATTAATTTGGCACTTAAACTAGTTTCAACAAGTGACAAGGAAAAGTTCCTCATTCATTCAGACTCCATCTCTGTTCTACAATCCAGTCGCGCTATTACTCCAGTCGCGCTATTACGTTCACTTTCGGGCAAATACCCTTGGGAAAGGTATGAACCCCCTTATTCTCCCTCCAACTATGGGTAAATAGCAGGACAGACTAGGTTCTTCAGCCTTGGTGAGGCAACTAGTCTAGGAGAAGGAAAAACTCTGAATTCAAACCTGTTAAACTCCGCTCAAAAATTGACCTTGTGTCATATCCTGCCCGAGCGGAGGGATTGGTAAATAGTATCTCTGTTCTACAATCTCTTAAAGACATAAAACTTGATAATCCCTTCATTGTCAAGCTTCTAAACAAACTCAGTTCCATGAGCCATAGCATCAACATCATGTTGCACCATCAGCATGGATATCCCTGAGCCTCTCTCGCCACCCCTTCCTATCATCCATTGCTTCCAGCTGGTCTTCAGGGCTACATCCTGTGTCAGAACAGAGCTGCTGTATGTAGGTTCGAGCTGGTCGTCCTGCCTTTGCTTGTCCATTTGAAAGGTTCCACAGGAGTACATCACTTAAGAGCTCATCCCTACTTATCCAGCAGTGTCCAGCATGTCTGGTTTGTCTAATTTTGATAGGTTTCGTAATGGGTGGTAGGTGGCCGTACAGCTGCTGCTTTGTGGGGTGCTACCTCCAGGACTTGTTCATTATTTGCTCTCCGCATTCTTGTGTAGTTGGCATCAAGCTTTTTTTCCATCCGTTTAGTTAGCGTCCATGTAGTGCATCCATATAACAGTATCAATACAACCACTGCAGGGAAGAAACTGCATTTTATTTTATCAGTCGGGTCTGACTTCCGTATGACCGATAGCCTATTGATAGCTGTCCATGCCTTTGCTAGCCACGTGTTAATGTCAGTCTCAATTGATGAGACACTGCTTCCTAGGTAGGTGAAGGTGATATTCTGCTGGATCCCAAGCCATATAGGAATCCAGGGAAACAATAAAGTGGATTCATTAGCTAAAGCTGCTCTCAATATGGTGTTCAATAAAAGATACCTTATACTGACCTCACCGAAAGTCAGACAAATAATTACAAAGAAATGGCAACAATTATGGGAGAAAAATCCCCACAACACGCTTTTCTTTAATCATATTTATATTACTGGATTTAGCCACACATATATTCAGGTTATTATCAGGATATTTTCCTCAAGATAACTGTACTGAGAACAAAGTGCTGTGTCATGTGATACAAGAAGCACAGAATTTTTAAAAAGTGAGTTTAATGTAACCTGCAAGTTTGTTTTATTTTTTTGTTTTGTTTTTGTTTTTTTCATTAAATCAAATAAAATTAAAACCCACTTTTTTCAGGAAACAAAGCTGCCTTCAACAGATACAAATAAATTCACCCGTCAAAAAGATGCTGTGCTTAGCAAACTTTCTGCATTTGAAATGACCAATCAGACACTTCGACGCATGTTACGAGACCGTCACACTGAAGAGGCAGATATTCAACGTTTAGCAGAACAAAAGGACATTCTAATGAGACATCTTCAAAGCATAGAAAGAGAAAAAGAGGTGCGTTCAAATTTCATTTATTTTGATATCTATTTTTTTCTTTTATCAGCTTTTAACTTTTTAGCTGAGTCTTCTTTCTGAAATAAAATTTGACAAATTGTTGCATATTAATTTGAACCTTTCACTGATCTGTGTGACTATTATTGACTTTCTAGTTTAAGGCCATATACAAATATAGTTGCATTTTATATTACATTTCTCTCACTTTTTGTATTTTTTACCTGCTGAGGCATTTTGCAGAAAAGTTGACTATTATTTTGACCCCAGACTCAACTATTTTTGCTATATTTTTCATTCAGACTATTGCCATGGAAACTTGTGCCAATAAACAACATCAGTTACTTTGTACTGAAAAGGTTTAGGAATGAATTATGTGATTCAGACTGCTCTGTCAGTGAGCTTTAAAATACACTGACTGTATCTCCTGTAGAGATATAAAGCCCCCACAAAAGGAGTGTCCGGAGATTTCCATTAAACTACATCTGATGGTGAGGCTCCAGTTTTTAAATCTGGAAAGTGTGGAGAACTCCTTCATTATCATTACTCTTACGTTCACTCTGATCTGGATTTGTGGTACCTGTTAGGAATCCATCTATAGGTCAAATAGATCTGTTTAAAATTTATTTGTATTAGAAATATTTAATAACATAACTGTGAAAATGATTTGTATTAAGAATAGTTACTTGAAACTATAATTGTCTAATAAGGATTATTATTAGTTGCTTGAAAGCATATAATTTTATGCAAACAGATGATTATTATTAGATATAAATCATTACATGAAACCTTATAATTATTAGTATTAGATGGGAATAGAGGAACTCATACAACTGTGTGCGAATTATTTGTATTAGATAGGATAACTTGATACCATATAACCATGTGAAAAAATCTCTTAAGAAACAGCAACACAAAAATGTCAATATAAATGTACAATGTATGTGATTCCCTAACTTCTTGACAAAAACTAATCCTAGATGGGTTGACATGCCATTAAAATCTATCAAACATTGGGCTTCTCCTCAGAAATGTTTCTAGTGTCATTAACAAAATGTAAGTCCATTCCTCACAGATGCCTACAGTTAAGCTTAGTAATATATTTCTACATGTCTAAAATTGTCTTTTTCTTTGTGTGTGTTCATGCAAATCTGAAAAGCTATTTATTATTTTCTGCTAACACTGAAAGCTAAAAACAAGATTTTATAAGCATTTTATCAAATAATTGCCTCCTTTTCCACTGTACTTTTACTAATACCAAAATCTCATATCAACTTTATACAACTATCGGGTGTTTGGTAGTGTGAATGATATTTTAGTCATCTCCACTCAAACAAGAACCAGTCTTACTATAAGTATATCAAAGATATACTTATAGTAATGCAAGGAAAAACAAAGATAAACTTATTGTACAAATCAAGAACATTTAGTATTTTATATACATAGTATATCTACAAGTGGTATTAACAGGAAAGAATACTTAAATATATCCCAACAGCTAAAATTATATACATTATTATTTAATGAACAAGCAATATAAAATAGAAAAGACTTTACTGACAAGGGTCAATGTCACTACTGTTCAAAGACCATTGTTGGAAAGAGGTCAAGAGTGGTTTTTATTGGGGGAGACTGTCAAGTGACCTACTATGAGACTCCTAACATGCAAATTGTTTAAGACAGATAACTATTATAATTATCATATCCTTAAATAACAAAAAGTAATTCATTGTCATAGTTTAATATTAATTTAATACAAGACTCAATATTTTCATGAAGTTTAGCCATGTGTTGGGTTCAAATATCTGAATGAGATAAGTTGTCTTGAAAATTTCCATAACTGAAGTTGATTTTTTTTCTGCTTCCCTATTAAAATGTTCTTTTATTTTTCATACTATTTTTGTTTTCCTTTATAGAAAATGACAGTCACTCAACTGGACAATAACAGAAAAATTATGGAACTGGAGAATAAACTTGCATCGCAAAAAGTTTGTCCCCTTCATTTATTTATATTTTGGTGATCTTTGTTGGCAGTGTTGATCCCCCAAATTCTGGAAAGTTAAGGTTTAAGCTTTTAATCACCAAATAAGTTGATTGAACTTAAATCAACCTTATTTCCTTAAGATGATCACATCCCGAGGATCTAAACTGCCTTAGATGATGCATTTTTTTTTAATACTTACATTTATACACAACCACATACAGTGACAACATAGTTAAAAAAATTTTTAATCTTATTCAATGCTCCTTTTAAAAAACTGTTCATTATTTGAAATAATAATTTGGAATTTTCAGGTTAAATTAAAGAAAAGAAGGGAATGTTATATTACTAAATAAGTTATTCAGGTCTTTAGTTCAATGTCCTCTTTATGTGTGTATATCCATCATTCTCCTAGTAGCATGGCTATATATCTATCTCATTCCTTCATATGCAAACTACATGCAACCATATTTGTCAGCACTCATAGTGAAAAGGTTACTGTTGTAAGAAATGGCAACTTAAGTTTAGATCCTGGACGAGGCTGTTTTCATTTCATATGGCACTAATGCAAAATTGGCTTTAGTCATCTTCAGTTCTGCCTTTCTCAGAACATGCCTACTTTCCCATGCAATTCAAAGACATTATTATGTCTGTTACACCACAAAACCTGGCAAAAAAGAGGGCTTTTATTTCTTTTTCTTTTTTTGTTATTTATTTTGTCCTGCATCTTTTATGTTACAGGTTTAAACAAAAACTAACCTAGAAAAGTTTTGCACACTCAGTCATATATTTATTATTTCTCTTTTGATTTTATTGTATTTCTATTTTGTTGTTGCAATTATTTTAAAGATATTAAGTAGGAAAATTACCAAGATAATCTCTTTGATATGTTATGTTCCTTGTCAGGATGAGACAACAGCCTTAAATAGATTACAAGGCTCCCTGGAAAGCACTCGGGCTCATTTACAGAGACAACTTACAAATAAAGAAGCTGACTGTAACAGAATGTCTGTACAAGTTCAGGTAAGAGTTTTCCTTTATTTTCTTAATCTGTACATTAATTCTATCATACAAAGTGTTCTTATAAATGGAAAAGAGAAGACAGCTTACACCGTGTGGCAAAGCAATCACGCAGAATGAAGGGTACGTCAGAGAGAAAGAAAACATGGACGCCCTAATACTTTAATTTAAAGATACATCCAAAAGAGAAAACATGGCTGCCCTAATATCTCAATTTAATGATACATCCAAAAGAGAAAACATGGCTGCCTTAATACCTCAATTTAAAGATACATCCAAGAAAGAAAACATGGCTGCCCTAATACCTTAATTTAAAGATACCTCCAAGAGAGAAAACATGGCTGCCCTAATACCTCAATCTAAAGATACATCCAAGAGAGAAAACATAGCTGCCCTAATACCTCAATTTAAAGATACATACAAAAGAGAAAACATGGCTGCCCTAATACCTCAATTTAAAGATACATCCAAAAGAGAAAACATGGCTGCCCTAATAGCTTAATTTAAAGATACATCCAAAAGAGAAAACATGGCTGCCCTTATACATTAATTTAATGATACATCCAAAAGAGAAAACACAGCTACCCTAAAGCCTCAATTTAATGATACATGGTCTTGAGTGACGAGAATTTGCAGAAGTGGTTTATACAAATTTTTTTCAAAGCCAGCATAAAAAATGCCACTCAAAGAACGAAGGAAGATTCAGTGACAATGTTGCTTTTGTTTGTCAGAGATGGGTAGATTTAAGTTGGTAACTTTTGTTAGTAATCACTAGAATCAATTTCCAACCATTCAAGCACAACCTATTTTGGCATTTTATGAGCTTCTGGGAAACCAGGAATCAGAAAGGAACTAAGGCAGGTTGATGGGGGGGGGGTGACCTAGGAAGGGTAAACTGTTTGACAGCAAATGTTTCAATTGTAGGGGTCCACACTTGATCCAATACTGTAAAGAGCCAATCAGAACAATGTGTTATAGATGTGGCAAAATGGGACATTTTGTGAGAAATTACCTGCAGGAAAACAAGTAAAGGGGAACCAATGCACCAGCAATTACCCCTTCAATCCAGTGATGGAACATGACAGATAGCTGCCAACAATAAAAGTACTAGTGGAAGGCAAGGAAGCAAGAGTCCTTGTCAATACTGTGCTGTACAACAATGTTGATCCACTCGGATTTTTCGAATGATTGCAAGGGCACAAACAGTATAAAAGCAATTGATGGAAAGGAAGTTGTGTGCAGCAGAGTTAGCACAGTGATATTGTAGGTACATGGATGGCTAATGAGGGCGGAGGTCATTGTGATGAATGAAATTATTGAGACTGTGGACATTATAGTGGGTATGGATGTTATTGGTCAGCTTGAAGGGTTTACTATCTATGAAAATGGCATCATGGAGTTCAGAGGGGTGCATTGTGAAGTAAATATGCAACCCACAGTAATGACCTGCAAGAGCAGTAGGACTAGTCTGTGTAAAATCAAGGACAGGGATTTCAATGTGAGTTTTGATGGCAAGAGATGGACTGTTGTGTGGAACTGGACTATAGGGCTCCCAATATTAAAGAACAAAGTTGTTATGAAACTCATCTGAAGGAGGAGGAGGAAGGGATAGGCCCAAGTTTGACAGGTTGAACATTGGATCGAGGTGGGAATACTTGCCCGATAGGATGAAGACGTGAGGATAGGAGGGTTACCATTAATAGCTGTGATTCAGCCCACAAAGAGCAAGAACTGACCAGACCTGTGGAGAGACTCTGAGGAAGGGGACACATATGACATTTATCAATCTAAAATCCACATACCAGCAGATGTGTTGCAAGACATTTTTTGAAGTACCAGTTGGTCGGATACAAGGAGCAAACCTATTGCCTGACTCAGGGTTTGGATTAAATGTTGCCCCAAAGATCATGTCAGCAATTCTCATCCATGCTGAAAAAAGATGACATAAGAGAGAGCACAGATTCCTATATAGATGATATCTTTGTTGACTGCATTACCCAAGTCAAACCTTGTGAGTTATCACGATAAATATGGCTTAACAGCAAAGCCGCTAGGATCATTAGGAGGAGAAGCAGCATTGGGTCTTCAGCTTGACTAGGAAAGGGTAGACAATCTGGTATTTACAAAAGGGAATGAAATCTCTGAAATACATGAGGAAATAACAGACATGAAATGGAGACTGAAAGAGATTGAGATACAAACTAGTTCAGTTACTGTTTGTAGTTGTATACATTCTGTGATCATGAATGAAAAAAGGGTCTATATGAAAGGAGTGACAAAATTGATTATTTTGCCACATTTGGTGATTCTGAGAGAAAGGGCGAATGAGTTTAAGCTAGAGTTAAGCATAATGTTCATGCCCTGACAGGAATAAGGTTGATTCTTTGACTAGGGTGAGAAAGCATTGGCTAAAGGTGGAGGAAGACACTGCTGCGGTGTGCTGCATAGGGCAGGATGAAATGAAAGAGTTACACAATTTGCATCATGTGGGAATGGACAGAATGCTGTATCTAATCCTAAAAGTCAACCCAGATGTGATAAGAGAGACAGTTCAGAGGGTGGTTAGAAGCTGCAACCATTGCCAGTCGATCAACCCCTCTCCAAGCGTACATGAACCAGGAGAGGTTCTAGTGGACAGGGAATGGACCTGACTAGCTATCTATGTGACCCATTATTAGGGTGGATTGTACTTGTCTATGGTTGACTGTGGCCTTGGGTGAGTCAACATTAGAAAGGAGATACGAGTAGAAAGAGCGGACATAATTGCAGGAATGCTGAATGAGATTTTTTTAAATTTTTTTTTTTTAGCATGGACGAGTTGAAAAGGTGTTGATGGACAATGGCGCAGCATTTTGTTCAGAGGTCCTTTGGAAAACATTGGATAGATGAAATGTCTAGTGATACTACAGGGCAGCTTACAGACCCAGTGGAAATGGGATTGTAAAACGAAACCACGTGATCATAAAACCTATTGCCAAGGGGGGAGGTATATCACCTGCTGAAGCAGTGTTTTGGTACAATATATCTCCCAAGTCAAGGCAACTTTAAAAATCAATACCACAAAGAGATCTGGAGGCATCCAAAAGTCAAACCAGTTGCCCTGCAAGCTGATATACCTGGATCCATACAAGTTGGAGAAGAGGTCTGGGTTAAGACACATGGTGCCTGCTGCATGTTGAAATGGGGAAGAGGAAGAATTACTGGAGTGCAGTCACATAGCAATAAGGAGGTGGATGGCATACCCAGACATATTTTGGATCTTAGGTTTATTCAGGGCCCTTCAGAGAATGATGGGGATGCTGAGCAGCAGCTGTATGAAACCCAACCTCAACCAGTACAAAGATCACAAAGAGAGCAACACCCACCTGTTTGGTCAAATAACTATAAAATCTGAATGGTCTGGGAGATAAGAGGAACAAGAGGAAGAATTAAACGGAAAAGAGAAGACAGCTTACCCCATATGGCAAAGCAAGAATGCAGAATGAATGGTACATCCAAGAGAGAGAGAGAGAGAGAAAAAAGAGAAAGTATGGCCACCTTAACACCTCAATTTAATGATGTTTAAATCTTTTATTAATTCATAATTTCGTACATCATTTATTGATCATGTCTTGCATATGATACTAAACTGTATCTGATAGTGAGGCTCAATTCTGCGACTCTAGAGAGTGTGGAGTACCCACTTTGTTTCTGTTACTCCCAGGTCTCTTCTGACCCCGAACTGGTACTATCTGTTAGGATTCCATGTATGCATCAAACTAATTTGTTTAAAAATTATTTGATGCCATCTATGTAAATTACTTATTTGTCTAAATTTCTCAGATGAAGCTTAATAATTTTTATCACTTTAAGTATTCAGACTATTGTCTTCATCTTCATTATTATATTCACAATGTTTTGGCTGATGTGTCTTTTGGCCTTCTTCAAGTGTTTCATGTCAAACTCTGGAGCCCAAACAGGACTTTGAACTGAACCCTTTATTTAATCCTCAGGGGTAGATTGTTCTAATTCCATTAAACATGATCGGGTACGAGGGTTTAAGCTATAGTAAGTATTCCTGGTTATTTACCTGTAGGTGGGATTGAAGCTGCAACCTCCAGATGATTTCACTTAGAAGCACTTTTCAACCAAACACCATTGTGCCATGTGGTAATTTACTAAGCTTTTTGCTTAGATGTGGCACAAAGCCATATGAATGGGGCACCCAATGAGACTCGAACTCACTCGTGTAGGTTTGCTAGTCTAGCTTGCTAACCATTACGCTACCCGAGGTGCCCCACCATTGTGCCATGTGTCCTGCTGGACAATTCAGATTGAATTTTTGTGACATATAAACCTAATGTCTCTATCAACCCCCTGAAATATTGTTCACAACTATTATGTATGATTTTTTTACTTTAATTCATATTGCTTTTTTTTTTTGTTCAAAGTTCTGTGTGGGCCCTCAAATTTGACATGAAACACCTGAAAAAGGCTGAAGGACACATTGGCTGAATTGTTATGAATATAGCAATGAAGATGAAGACAATAGATGCACATATTTTTATTTTTTTAAATAGAGGAATTAAAATTGTGAATTGAATTACCCCGACTAGTTGATTTGACGTCACTTGTGTGCGATATGAACTGGTGGCTCAGTTGTAGAGTTTCGGTACTGCAATCTGTGGTCACTGGTTCAATCTCCAGTGGTGGAGATTACGGTATACACTGCTGATGAGACCTAATAAGGTCAAAACAGCTGTCCAGTGTTCCCATATATCGTACGTTGGTGTTCGTCGGATTTTATGAAGACAATTGTCTGAATACTCTTAATGCTATAAATTACTTGTATTAAAAATAGTTACTTCAAGCTTTAATTGTTTACTAAGGATTATTATTATTAGGTCATTGGCCTAATGAGTAGAGTGTTCGCCAATAGTCCAGAAGACCAAGGTTCAATCCCAGGTCGAGTCATACCAAAGACTCAAAAAATGGTACTTGATGCCACCTTGCTTAACACTCAGCATTATAAGGTAAAGATCAAGGGTAAAGTGAAGCAATCCAAGGAATGGAGTAACACCCTCCCCTACACTTCAGTGTAGTAGCTATCAAAAAGAGAGCCTTTGAGTCATCTTCAACTAAGGTTACCAACAACTACTTGAAACCATATAACTGTGTGCAAACAAATGAATATTATTAAATAGAAATGATTACCTGAAACCATATAATTATTAGTATTAGATAGGAATATTTGATATCATATAACTGATTATTATTTAATACAATTAATAATATTGGATAGGAATGGTTAAAACCATTTAACTGTGCATTTGTATCAGATAAGGAATTGTTGGTATCATATAACAGTATGAAAGTAAATGATTATAGACTATAAGAAGTGTAATCTTTTGCTATGGAACATTAAATAGAAATAATTATTATAATGGCAATTAAATATTTCAAAATTGTTCTAATTTCAGTATTGAAATCCTGTAAGGAGTTGATATACCATTAGATAAATAAACCAGATCAACCCATCCTTTTACTGACCCTTAATTTAATTCAATTTGAGGCATTAATTCAGTTGATCCTTTGCCTCTTTACTAAAACTGATCCCATATTCATTTGATGCCAAATTTTCTCTTTGCCTCACTTAATCCATAAGTTAATTTCATTGCTTGGCACACTTGGTCCATTCTTTCTGTGCCATCATTTGATTGGTTTCCTGATACGCCAAATTAAAACTAAAAAGTACTGAACTAATGGACCGTCTGCAAAGGTAGCAAAGTATCAAAGCCAACTAGAGGGATCCATTGAAATAAAAATTCGTTGAAACAAATTTTTTACTGAGAGTTCTGTGAATATGTCAATATATTTACAAATTCATTTAGATGTCTAATAAATCCCAAAAGTAGGAACATTTCAAATTAAAATACTAAAAGGGCAAAATTTTACTCAAAGAAGGAATGGGCTGATAATTCTTGTGACCATACTAATCATTAAATTGATCCCTTATGATATTTGAGTCTCTAATTTACTTTTTTGTTGATTTTTAATCCACTGATTGAGTTACAGATGATCCCTTTCATTCAGTTAATTTCTTCATCTTTCAGAAACTTCTGCTTCAATATAAGTAAAACAAAATCTTCATGTAAAACTTACTTTTTTCTCAGACTCTTGAAAAACAACTTGCACAGAGCAAGATTGATGTTGAACACCTACAAGAAATAGTGACGGTTGCCAAAGAGAAGGCTGATAAAGACAAAGAATCATTGAAAAAAGCTACAAGGTAAACAAGAAAAAAAAGTCTAAAAATAGGAAAGATACATAAATGATCTATGTAAAAATGAAATATTCTTATGTATAAAGTTTGTATAAGTTTATCCTTAATATAAACTGTCATCGGAATAATAGCAATGCAAGTTCATAAATAATTGTTTTGGCTCTATTCAACTGTTATATTGAGCATAACACCTTTTATATCAGGGCCAACTTAGCAGGTCTTGCTTAATGGGAATAATTAGTATGCATATTCAACTTTAAAATTTAAATTGTAACAGTTGTTTTATTTCAAATTGGTTTTTGTGATCTTTATAAATAAGTGATTCTTCGTGTTTATAGATTTTATTATTAGATTGCTGAGTTCTTAAAATGTAGTCATTTTTTTCTTCCAAAAATGTTATTGGTCTGGATCTTTAAATCAACTTCAACTAAATTAAATTGTTCATCACATTTATTTAAAACCTGAAACATTTCCTTTACTTTCCACTTCATAAAAAACAACCATGTGATAATTTGAAAGACTTACAGGAAATGTAAAAGGCAGTGGCAACTCCAAGGGAGGGGGTGGCTTTTTGTGATTCTCTCAGAACAAGTCACTTGTCCTTCACTTTGGTTGGATTCAAAACTATCATAATTATTTTAACTCACTAACTTTTATAGCTTTGTTTTATTGTCATACCTTAAAATGTTGATTTAGGTAAATTTTGTTGACTGTTCATCATAATGTTATGTGACAGCTCTAAAAAACATATAAATGCTTCTAATAACATCTTGGATGAATACTTTTTAGCTGACATTATAAAATGGTCTTTAAGAATCTCAAATGTATTTTACTCCTCATTTTTCAAAGAATATATTTTCGTTTCAGCTTAGCTAAAATTTGACTGTAAATATTTTTTCTTTTTGTTTGTCATAATATTATTTGAGGGAAATTTTATGATACAGCATCTGGCCCCAAAGTTTTGAGTCCCATCTAAGTTCTGTGCATGCTTTTGTGCCTGTGTGGGTCTGTGATCTGTTCCATTGATACAGACATTGAGCAGTTAACATCAAAGATTCTAGTGGTGAAGGGAACAGATGCTTAACCTGGGTCAAAGACATTTTTTTTAAATATGACAGATAAAGAAAAAATGTTGCTTTGGTTTGAGGAATCATTTCGAGAAAAAATGTAGTTGGATGCTAAAATTCTAAGATACATGGCAAATTATGTTAAAATTATGAGCTCAAGTAACAGTCACCGCTGATAAAATAATAAACTCTTAAATATTTTAGTTTACATTTTCTTTATGATAAGAGCATTTTCAATGTGAGCAAAAATTGAATCTTGAAGATAAGAATGCAAAACATTCTGTATTTTTAAAATTTTAAATTGATAGTATAATCATTAAATTGATGAAATAAATCTTCTCAATCAGATATGTTTACCTACTTGGAGTTTTGTGAAAAGTTTGATTTTAGGGAAATTCATCCTTTTAATCTCGTGATCTAAATGAAAATCTGTTGTTGATTCAAAAGTGTTTAATGATTATTTTGAGTAAAAAAAAAATAGCCATGTAATTATTACAATAGATTCTGCCTTTTAATAATGATTTTTTTTTTGTTTAAGTAAATAAGAACAGTTAAAGTGTGCTGCCTTAAAATCTCTGAAAACTTTTCTTTTTGGGTGAAGGGAACTGTAACAAGGTTGCACATATAGGTATTAATAGTGAAACTATTTTATAAAAGTATTATTTTTGTGACATGATGCAGAAGTGAACATTTTTTTGTATCATGTTGAATATGAAATTGAACTAGGAGTGTGTGTGTGTATATCTGGATTTGAATGTGGGTGGGCCTACTTGAGGGAAGTAAAAAAAAAGGAAAGAAAAGTTTTTCTTTCTCTTGAGATGTCAGATCACTGAGTGAAAGGCCTTGGCCGCCACTAAGTCTGGTTTTAACTTCATGCCCCAGAGAAATCAAACAGGTAGATTTTTTAGTACCAATAAATTTTAGATTCTCGGCCTGATAAAAAATTTGTTTCTTCAATTGGCAGGAAATTTAGTTCCAGATTTTCTAAATAAATAGAGGTAGCTTTTTGTGAGAAAGGGCAGTTGTCTTCTAACATGCTTAGAGGTAGTTATGATAGCAGGCGGTCTGCACATGCTGTGGGTCTTTGTATGTGCTGACAGAAAGAGTAAAATATAGTAGCACTGAGTGTCACGTCGCTTCTCTCAAGTCCAATTGAGGGAAATATAAAAAAGCATCCAAATCAAAAGAATCTTCGACTTTTCTATTAGTGTGGGAGACAAAACGGCCGGAGAAAATATCCATGGATACGAATTGTTAATATCGCAAAAAAGAAGAATTTTGGTTAATTTGTCTTTATAAAAAGATTTTTAAAAAACAATATAAAACCATAAAAAAATATTAGATATTACACTTGAGAAAGGCTAAAGGATTGACCTACCAAAATATTGTGATTGAAATTTCCATATTTTAACAATTTATCAACTAAACTAAAACATAAACTATTCACTGTTCTTTGTGTTGGTGCACTGATTAGGCTTATTGGTTTGATTCACTGAAATTCTACTAAATATCATAAAACAATGACATGATTAAAAAAAAATGAATCCCTTTAAAATGCTTGTAGGGTTTTGAAGCAGAGAGCTATCCGTAGTGAAGATACTGTTGAACAGATGAATCTACAGTTACTAGATCGAGAGTCATTGCTGGCTGATGTAACAAGCCAAGTGGAACAGTACAAAGGCCAAGTAGAAAAATTAAATAAAGAAAAAACAGAAGCTTTATCTGAGTGTTCATCTTTGAAGATGTAAGTAAAATAATCATCAACTCCAGTGTGACATTTTTTATTTGTATGTCTTCCTGTTACTAGTTTTGGTTCTCATCATTTTCTGCCTCCAATCTTTGTTGTATTTGTTGTTTTTGTTTTGAAATTTTTATTTGAGCTTTTTTTTTTTTTTTTTTTTTTTTTTTTTCTTTTAAGCATATAAAAACTGTATATATGTTTTGTGTTGCTCAAGATAAACTTCTTTTTCTTTGATTTCTTATCTTTCTTTCACTTAATCCAATAAAAAAATTGAGGAAAGGTGATACATTGAGAAGCCATGTGTTTATTTTAAATTTTGGAACTGGTGAGTAACTGAGGAATCCCTTAAAGGCTCCTCTCCAATCTCTAGGTTAGAACATCAAGCTTCTTTCTTTTTTTTTATTTTTATGACATTATATTAATATATTGCAACTCCCGCATGTCCATGATTCTTAGAGGAAACATAAAAAATTTGGTGATATTGTGAGATATTGTTGGAGTATTATACTGCGTAAATAAAAACAATGCTTAAACCTTAACTCTGAGCCTTGTCATAATCTAATAATGATTTGTTGAAGGCTCTACTATTGTCTCTGCTGTTGATGTATGAACTATATCAAAAATCATTTTATAAACTTAACCTTGATTTTTTTGTAGTTTGAATGTAATTGTTCTTATTAACTGATGAAAAATATAACCCGATTTTTAAAAATTTCAAACATACTTTGGCTATCAAATCAGTTGCTTGGTTGGTTTGGAGGGTTTCTTTGTTTAATAACACATCAAGCTTTGTGGGTTATTTAATGGCAAAGCCATCCTTGCAGAAAGACTGTAGTTGTACTATTTAACACATAGCTGGGTGTTGGGATAAGGAAGTTCATGCCTTTCCCAAGAGTATTAGTCTGAAAATGAACTCAATAGTGTGACTGTAGTTTGAACTCACTACAATGTTAGAGTCCAATACGTTAGCCACGAGGCCACAGAAACTGACCCTTATTAAATCAGTCATAAAATATTTCTGTGGTTTTTCTCATGAAGATCAAACTAAAAGATTGTGATGATTTAATTGAAAATATATGTATTTACCCAAACCTGATGCCACTGGCAGGATGTTACACAAGGTCAATTTTTAAGCAAAGTAAAATTGGTTTGAATTCAGAATTTTCCTTTTCTTTGACTGGTTACCTAACCAAGGCTAAAGAACTTTGTCTACCCTACTATTTACCCATATCTAGGTGGAAGAAGAAAAGGATTTATGCCTTTCCCAAGGATATTAATGTGAAGGGAAACTCAAACGGCTTCATCTATGATTGGAATTTTGCTCATCAATTCCATTTCCTACATCAGTAATTGTTACACAAAGCATAGATATGAAGCAATTAAAAAAACTTTAAATATAATAATTCAAAATAAGTCATTTACTCTGATTTTCTAAGTCCATTACAAGATATACATCTCTAATATTTACTCTTTCATCAGTTAAGACAATCTTTAGCTATATTAAGAAGAAATTTTTGTCTTACTTTTAAACTGAAAAAGAATTTTATGAATTCCTGAATTTTTCAGAAAGAAAATCTGGGTAATGTAAATTTATCTTTTGATTAATGCTTTATATCTGACACTATTTAAAAAAAAAAAAACTCTATTCAGTTATATAATACTTTAATTAATTTTTATTAGATTTATATTTTTAAAAGAATTGAAGAAAAATCAGGTATAAAAATTATTTTCTTATATAACGATAAGTTATTGAGTATTAAAATTTGTGTTTACATTTGAAAAAACAAAATGAATTAGAACATTCTAAGTACCAAACACACTCCCTTTTTAAAAATCAATAAATTGATAAAATTTTGATTAAGCATTTGTGTATTTCTCAATTTTTTTTCCTCTTATTAATTTCATGAAAATTGATTAGAACTTTCTCTGTGAATAAATTGGTTATTGTCAATGCATTCATATTTTTTTTTAAATAGTTTGGGGGTTATTGTCGGTTCATTACATATTTTCATTTTTTAACCTTTTATTTATTTATGGTTGATTGTTTTATTTATTTTTGTAGGCAACTTGATGAATTCGAAAGCAAATTGAAGCAGAAAGAGGAGGCTCTTTCATCAGAGATCAATAAATTGTCAAGCAAACTGCAGGAAAAAAGTACAGAATACACAAAAAAATCACTGGAAAATGAAAAAATGAAGGTGTCTTGTTTTTTTTCAACTCATCTATTTTTATTTGTTCTTTCCTGAGTCATTTGATTATTGAAAACTTATAATATTTGGGGATTTTTTTTTCCCCATTTAAAAAACAAATTATTTTGATTTGATTCTATTGCAAAGCTGTATAAATTTTTCAATCATTTATTCTGACCATTGAGAGAGCCACACAAACTTCTTTTTATGAAAACTGTCAAGGGTTAATGACTGTTTTTGTTTCCTGCCAGTCTTCCCTGGTGACATCTGAGACAAAACTTAGTCAGACAGAAAATGAAGTGATCCAATTAAGAGCTAACATCAAGCAATATGAAGGAATAATGGATGAATACAAAAACAGGGTGAGCCTTGAATTTCTCAAACATTCAACATTAATAAACATCAATCAAATTTAAATTCTACCAAGAATTACAAATAATGTCTAAAGCATTGCTATTCCACAGTTCAACTCACTTGGTAGTTTGTTTCCCAAGTAAAAAATACACCCCTCAAAAAAAGTAATTATATATATATATACACACACACACACACACACACACACAGACAAACATGGAAAAATGGTGGATTTTGTAAATCCAAGATGATGAAAAATCAATGGAAACGTGGATAAATTAAACATTGACAATGGATTCCAATTGATATTTGTCTTTATTTCGGAAATACTTATTCAGAATGACTGGATTTTTCTAAAGCTCCACATTGGAGGAAATAGACAATTAAAAATAAAATGAAGGAAGGTCTATAAGAATGAGAGACAGAAAAGAAAGAAAGGGGGAAATAGAAGGAGAGCCAGAGAAGACAGGGAAGAGAAAATAGGGATATATATCAGAGTGGTAGCAATGAAAGATTATTAGCTGGGACTGTAATTCATTCTTAGGATAAACAAGGTCTTGGCTTACGGAGATGTGGGGAGGCTATACCCACCTGAGATTTCATCAATAGACTTGACCAACAGAAATCAAATATCTAGATGAGAAAAAGAAAATGAAAAATCATCATTAAGTATGGGAAATAAATGTCTGAGTTTTTCTTTTAAAATTTTTTTATCCGTTTTCTATTTTAATATAATTCTCTTGTAAAATAATGTCAGCTAGGTAGGATGAAATCTGGTAAAACCCAGGTCGTTGTTTAATATGATTGCATTGAGAGTTGACTGCAGATTCTTGCTGTATGCAATGTATGGGTTTAACTAAAGTGGCTTGGGAAAAATTGAAAGTGTGTTTGAGATCTAACATGTGAGAGAAAAGGGCATTTCAGTCATCATTTAATTTCATTGATCATTTATGTTTCTTAAATCCTTTTTCCTAAATGTCGTTGGGTTTCGCCAATGTAATATTTTTCAAAATCTTTACATGCAATAAAATATATGCTTGCCTAGTTAGTAGTTATGTTGTTGGTGCATTTTGAGATGTTTGTGAGATTTTTATGGTTTGTATAATCGGAATTCCTTATTTAGTTAATTTGTCATAGAGAGGTTAGTTGTGTATGTTAGTGGGTAATGAGAATTGTTGGAGTGTTTTTCTTAAGTTTATTTGATGAATGTATGTTGAGTTTTTTGGGTGTTTTTTTTTTTTTGTTTTTTATCCTAGCATTTAATATGAAAAATTTAGGGTATTTTAAGCTTTTAAGGGAATGTTCAATATATTTAAATTCTTCGTCTAGGTGTTGTGGGCTACACATTATGAGTGCTCGGAAATAGAAGCTAATTATGAGGCCTGTCAATTTTGCTCTTGTGGTAGGAGTAAATTCATTTTGTTCATGAGTTTGAGGTAAACTTTTAAAAGTTAAATTATTTTGGGATTTAATAATTAGGATGCCCAGGAAAGGTATGGTGGTATTGGATTCATTTTCATAGGTAAAATTGTTTAACATTGTTTAGATTCTCTGCAATCGATTTGATTTTTATGTTTTGAGGTTGGAAAATGAGTATATCATCAGTATATGTAACATTAATAGGTCATCTGTATTAGTATGTGGCCCTTTTTAAAAGGAATTCCAGATTTCTGTTTATAAGATTTATTATTGAATTTAAAATAAGTTAGTTATGTATTTGCATATGTTGATCAGAGTGTTGATGGGGAGTGAATTTTTCCCAGATCACTTTGATTAAACCCATACATTGTAAAAACTCTCATCAATTGCTGGAATCTGCTGTCATCTCTCAATGCAATCACATTAAACAACAACCTGTTTTTTACCAGATTTCCACCCTACCTAGCTGACATTATTTTATGTGAGAATGATATTAAAATAGAAAATGGATAAGAAAAGAAAATTTGATAAGCTTGATAGTGATTGTAGCTTCTCCACTGTCTACTTATGCCAAGACTCTGTTTATTGCAAGAATTGAATTACAGTCCCAGCCAGTAATCTTTCATTGCCACCACTGATATATATCTCTATTTCTCCCTCTTTGTCTTCTGTCTCTCCTCCTATTTTTCCCTTTCTTTCTTTTCTGTCTCTGCTTATGACCCCCTCCCTCCTTTTATTTTATTTTTAATTATCTATTTCCTCCTATCAGAAAAACCTAGTCATTCTGAATAAGTCTTTCAGAAATAAAGATGAAATATCAATTGGAATCCATAGTCAGTGTTTAGTTTATCCACTTTTCCATTTATTTTTCTTCATATATACAAAGTGTATACGATAAGTTTCCAGACTTTTTTGTAAAGGCATTTAAAATTGTTGTAGACTCTTGAAAATTCAGTATGTTATTGCTATACATCTTATGAGATGACTGACCAATTTTTATGATTTCACCTTCAAATGAACAGCTACAGCAGCAATTGGAATACACCCTACTAAAGCCTGATTGTCACAGCTGGTGAATTTCAAAAATGCAATCTGGACGTGAGGAAGAACAATATGCAATAAAATTGTGTTTTAAACTTGGAAAAAGTGCCACAGAAACGTATGGAATGCTTCACACTGCTTTTCAACCATCTTGCATGAATCGAGCATCAGTTTTTGAGTGGCATAAGAGATTCAAGGAAGGCAGGGAGTCTGTGCGGAATGTTGAGGGGTATGGGAGGAGTAAGGAAGTCAATACACCAGAGTTGATTGGCCAAAGGGTTAGGGTTACTATGTTGAGGTTTTAAGGGAGTTCAGGAAGAGATTCCGAGGGAAGAGGCCAATACTCTTCAAATCAGGTCAGTGGCATTTCCACCAGGATAATGCACCAGTCCACAACTCCATCCTTGTCACAGACTATTTGACCAAGATGGGCATCAAGACAGTTCTTCAGCCACCTTATAATCCAGACCTTGCTCCCTGTGACTTTTGGATATTCCCTAAGCTCAGACGCTGTCGTTATAAGACAATTGAGGAGATGAAAGAGGCTGTGACAAAGGTCATTGATACGCTCACACAAGAGGACTTCCATGGGGCCTTCCAGAAGTTGTTGGAACAGTACAACAAGTGCATTGCAGCCAGAGGAGATTACTTTGAAGGGGACTAGAGTTTCATGTGTGTACTATCAATAAAAGTGCCCACACGAAAAAAGTCTGGAAACTTATTGTATGCACCTCAAATATATATATATGAGCACAAATGAATCTGTTAAAGGATTCCATTATTTTTAATGAAAATAATTATCATGGTAAAAGATTTTACCTGAATCTTCCATTTTGTTTACCATAAAAATTCTCATTTATTACATTTTTTATTATTGATTTTTTTGCCACTTTCTCCAACTTTTTTTTTCACCTGTTAAACACCATAAAATAAACCAGTACAAATATTTAGTGATGAAAATTCTTCATCTCTGAATCTAACTGAATATTCACCTTTCTTTTCTTTTCTCCAGATGACTCAATCTCGAAAAGAGGCAGATGACACATTGGAACTTTTAGAAGAACAGCAGAAACAAAGCAATAGACTTCAAAGAGAAGGAGAATGGGAATTAGAAAAGGTTTTTTTAAAAAATGGATTATTTCTGCTTTTCTTTTTTTTAAACAAAAAATCAATTTTTGTTTTTTCATGAGTCATTTCCTAGTTTATTGAAAGCTAGTTATTTTTGGGACATCAAATATATAAATAAATAGAATGTAAATTATTTTCCCCAGAAATGAGTTATTATTCAAATTTGATCACATTGCAAAACAGTATAAATCTTTCATTTACTCTGACCATTGAGAGTGCCACATAAACAGAAGATAGATTTTGTTTTATCTGAAATTGTTAAGGATTAACAATTCTTTTTGTTTCCCCGATGATGTTTACATGTTACATGTTTATTTCGAATAAAACTCTGGACCATTCCAATTCCATCTAGAATAATTTTAAAGTTAAAATCGGCTGTTCTCAACCATTTCTTTGCTGATGGCCTCTTCTGACATAATTTACCTCTATGACCAGCCTCATAGCCGTTATTCGAGAAAATATTCTAGATAAAGCAAGTGTTTATAGGAGCTTACAAAAATGATTACTTTTATTGTTGTACTCGCTACATAATGGACTCGACCTCCGCCATAAAATACACATCAACAGGAGCATTATATGGAGTTAACCAAATCAGCGTGACACAATCACGTGTGATACCATCTGCGCAGTGGACGGATAGTCACTTCCCCACTGGACTGTCAGCTTCCTATCAACTAACTACTGTTTAACCAGGTTCACTTATATCTTGTTTCTGTTACTTGAATATATATGTTTTTTATAAAAAAAAAAAAAAATTTAAAAAAAGACATAGTAAACCTCGTAGCAGAAACCTTTTCCCAAAACTCTTCATCCAGAAATCTCAATCAAAAATTCCAAAGTAACAAATTGAAAGAAGAAAAATAAACTTTCACTCCAATAATACAGAAAGCTACCACCAACTGTTTACCATGACAAAACTAAAAACCTCTTTAAGAAAATCCCATAATACGACTCTTGGACCAGATGAGATTATATATGAATTCTTAAAACAACTACCTAAAATTTCATTCCAATATTTACTCCAAATCTTCAACAACATTTGGCACAGTGGGAACATCCCTAACTCCTAGAAACTACCCACTATAATACCAATACCAAAATCTGCAAAAGATATTACAAATCCAACAAATTACTGACCAATAGCTTTAACTAGTATCTGTAAAACACTTGAACGAATGATTAACAACAGACTAATATGTTTTCTTCAGACAGGCTTTAGAAAAGCAAGAAGTACAATTGATCACCTTATCTGCTTGGAAATCCTCATAAGAGAAGCTTTTGCCAAAAAAGAACACATGACAACTATATTTTTTGACATAGAAAAGGCCGATGACACCACATGAAAATATGGCATAATCAAAGACTTGAAAAATATGGGATTGAAGGGGAAACTGCCAATTTTTATAAAAAACTTTTTAAATGATCGAAAATTCCAAGTACAGATCAGCATAACACACTCCGAACTACAAGAACAAGAAATGGGAGTGCCACAAGGTAGCATCCTATCTGTGACCTTATTTAATATAAAAATAAATAGCATTGTAAAATGCATAAACTTGGGAGTCGAAGGCTCACTATACGTAGATGACTTCCTAATCTGTTGCTAATCAAAACCTATTAGAACAATAGAACGTCAATTCTAACAATGTCTAAATAAAATAAACAACTGGACCATTAAAAATGGTTTCAAATTCTCCAAAAACAAAACACAATGTAGACGTTTCTGCAACCTCCACAAAATGCATAACCCTGTACTTAAACTAGTTTCAAATGAAATCCCTATTGTTAAAGAACACAAATTTCTAGGAATTATCTTTGATAAAAAATTAACATTCAAACCCCACATCAAATACTTAAAATCAAATTGTAATAAAACAATCCAACTTCTTAGAGTAATAGCATACACAGACTGGAGCACAGATAAAAAAAAAAAAACTCTACTAAAACTCTACCGAACATTAATGCAATCCTAACTTGACTATGGCACATTTATCTATGGATCAGCCAGAAAATCCTATTTTAAACAATTAAATACTATAGACCATCAAGGACTGAGACTGGCACTTGAAGCCTACAAAGCCTCTCCTATAGAGAGTTTGTACACCAAGGCAAATGAACCTCCACTATCAATTAGAAGACAAAAACTTGCCTTACAATACTATATCAAACTGGCCTCATGTCCTTTAAACCCTGCTCACAATGTCCTCTACTGCCCACTAAACAAAACTTTCTTTGAAACAAAAACAAACCCTATCAAACATTTTAGTCTCCGAATAGAAAATCTCGTCACTGAAATACAAATAGATAAAGCATGAATACTTAAATCCACCACCTCAAAAACTCCACCCTGGTTATTGAAACAACCAAAAACACTGCTAAATCTTACAAAATATCATAAAGAAAAGACACACTCTACTATCTTCCATGAAGAATTCCTTCACCTTAAAAATAACCTCCCCAACCATATCCATATTTATACAGACAGTTCCAAAAACAGAAACAAAGTATCATGTGCTGCCATCCAACATAATACCAAGATAACAAAACAACTTCCAAACAACACTTTTATCTACAGTCCAGAAGCTAAAGCCATAGACCTAACACTCAATATTATAATGCAAACAGAATCCACCAAATTCATCATTTTTCTGACTCTTTATCAGTCTTAACATCCCTAAAAACCAAAACCTGGATAATCTCCTAACCATGCAACTATTGAATAGACTAGAATTCCTATCAAAAACCAAAGCGATAGAGCTATGCTGGGAATGACCAAGCTGACTCAACAGCCAAGATAGCCTGGAAGATGCCCATAGACAAAAGCTTTAAGATTCCATATACTGACTCAAAAATAGAAATAAAAAACTTTACCCAAAACAAATGGCAATTTAGATGGAACAACATCCCACACAACAAACTCCAGACTATAAAAGCCGAAATAGGAGAATGGAAGGAAGGATACAGAAAATTCCACAGGGAAGTGATTATCCTATCTTGTCTATGTATCGGACACACAGACATCACCCACTCATATCTACACAAACAAGAACAACCACCGTGGTGTTTGGCACGTCACACTTCATATTCAGTAAAACACCTATTGATAGATTACATCGACCTAACACCAAAAAGACAATATTTCTATACTGTAAACAATATGAAAGAAATATTTGAACATGTCAAAGTAGACAAAACGCTAACATTTCTAAAAGCAGTTGGTCTATATAAAAGAATTTAAACCTTCAATATTCCATTTGTTTACATGATGCTAGACAATCAAACCAACAGAAATTTGCATTAAATAACCTGAAAAAGGGTTGATATGCCTTAAAATAATCAATCAATCAATCAATCAAACCCTTTTTACATAATGCTGCACTCCTTGTAACCAAATATAATTTCCATTCACCCCCACCCCTCTCAAATAAATTTATCATTGTTTAATACAATTTGCATAAAATTAAAATTGGTAAAGTATAAATATAAACACACCTATAATTCTTAAATTATTTTTTATGAGAAGGATGGGTTTTGATGAGCGCTGAGAAGATTATGAATTTTTGGTTGTGGGTTTGAGTTTGAACCCCAAATCAACAAGTTCTATGTTCCAAGTGGATCTCTTTTTCCTTAGTAAATAATGCACATGGCTAAATCTGGATTCCACCATATAAGAATTAGGAAAAACTAATGCTATAGTTTTTTTTGTTTGTTTTTTTTTATTCATCCAGTAATATCCTATTCTTTTAAATGTGTACATAGACTTCACTTCAAGATCAAAAGACATTTCAATAAATTCTTCTTTCAGAAAGTTTTCAAAATTTGCATTTTCCACTTCAACATCATTTATTTAAATGAGCTGTATGTGAACATCACATCCAATCAAACACTCTGCTAGGTGTACAATATCTGTAAGTAATCTACATGATCCAGTGATTTTTATTCTATTATAAAGAGATTTAAAAATGCAAACTAGTCAATTCACCTTTGTCTATCCATATGCTTTTATTCACTCCCCAGGGATCTGTATGAAGCACTTTGAGAAGTTCTGGTTTAAATGAATCAACATAGTCAGTTAGATCTAAAAGTAATTAATTTTCTGCTTAAATGTAAATGAAACTTGGAAGCACATCTCCATATCTTTTGGAATAAATGAAATAAAAAAAAAGTTTTTGAATAAAAACTGTAAAAATCCTGGACATTTTATCACTAATTTTTATTTTGAAGGTAAAGAAACGTCTCCAGCAACGGCTACAAGAATTGGAACCTCTTCCAGAGCTTCTCAAGAACACAGAACTAAAATTACAAGATGCAGATGAGAAAAGCCGTTTATTTGATAGGAAGAATGCCGAAAACATCAAAGTCATTACAGACCTCACATCAAAGGTTGTGTAACACTTTTATGCTCAATTGAATTCCATTTTTTTCCAGATTTGCTCAGAATTTTATCTTTACCACCCCAATTTGTTGATTGACAACTGAGAAATGTTGATACCAAAATTTGAAAAGATTTCTAAGTTGTTATAATTTTTGTCTGGTCACCAAAGAAGCCATCAAGTACTTCTTTCCTTGGCTCTTATGAAGTTATTTAAAAATATTTAAAAGAATTCTTTGATCCCTTTTACTTTGAGAAAATTCTCCTTTGATAATAAGCCTAGGTAGCATATGACCCACATGTAGAACAATTGTGCCCCAGCCTCACTCAGAAATAACTTTGTTACTTCTTTTAGGTGCAGTTGTGCATGTAAACTATTTCTTTTAAATAAATCCCTTCAATATTTTAAAATTTATAATGAGCTTGAGATCCCACTTTAAACAAATCTTTTGTCATATTTTGGCCTCAAAATCATAATGAGTTTGAGTTTTCTTTTTCATTTTTCCCCAGTTTTTATGTAAAATTGTATACAAAAGAATGTTTTAATATCCTTTTTTTAATTTATGAAAGTGAAATGAAAAAGTCTTAATGATCTTTGGTAGTGATAATGGACAGTGGCTGTATTTGATTTGCATATAAAGGAATGGGATAGATATACAGGATACAATGTGTAATTGTTCCCATTTTAAATAATTAATTTTGCACATGCACTTTGTTTTAGGTTTTGTTTACTGTGCAGCAAACTAGATATGATTTGGACACTGTCTATGAAGAAAGGGCAAAGAATTCAAAAAGGCTTGGATGAATCCAATACTGATTATGAAGGGACATCAGCTCAGATGGCTCACACTGGTTATTCTGATTAGAAAAGAACTCCCAAATTTGTTGGTGAGATCCAGGCCATGATTGACAACACTCCCAGTCCCAGCAAGTCAATCAGGCCCATAACAGTGTCTGAGTTCCTTATCTGGCAGATAGTGCATGAAGACATTCATTATTTCTCATACAAATTTTTATCACAGGCCATGAAGAATAAAATGAAAGATGATGCTGCAAAGCTTTTTAACAAACTCAAGCATCCTTTCCAACTGAATATACTTTGGTTTTTCTCAAATCAGAAAAAAATTCTGCCTGAATCAGATTGTGAACTCGCTGAACAACCGTTGGTTTGCTCTGTCCCAACAAAATGGACCAATAGGGACGAAAAGGAAACACCTAGTTCACATGGTGATTTAGGTGCTCACTAGCAATGATGATGTTATGCTTTCATTTATCTTCCTACATGGTTTTAGACTCAACACAGAAGGCAACATCAAATGCCTGGAAGAGGCAGTGCTTTTGGAAGAGTCTACATCTAACAACATCACTCCACACTATGCTACACAAGTAAAAGAACCAAGTATTGGCTGTGAGAAAATTTCTGCCACTTCATCACCTTTAACATCTGGCCACCTAACTCCCCAGTTTACAATCTTATGTGTGAGGCACAGTTGAGCAAGAGACGAAAAAAACTCTACACAAGAGGAAAAATGAATTGTGAAAGCAAAGATAATAGCAGCAGACTATCAAAAAGGCTTGCAGGAGATTCCAAAATAAATAAGTGAGATTAAGTGAGATCTGTGTTATTTTTATTTTTGTGTAATTTACATGAAAATTTACTCATCATACTCTGTATTGTCATGCTATTATGAGAAAATACAAAAAGGAGGAGTTGAAACAGAACTTGGTAATATAACGCATTTTTTAAAATAAAAATGTTCCCTTTTTCCTTCCTTCTTTGATGTTAGAATCTATAAATTCTAAAAAAAATATTAATTTTGAGAATTTTTTGACAACATAAAAATTAACCGTTTTAACTATTGTTAAAACTAAATGCTTCTAATTCCATCTTATGACAAAAATGGAAACTTTTTGACTAACCCAATATAAATGTCTTCAACATATTTGTATTTATATCACACATATCTCATTTGTGATACTTCACTTCCAGTCTAAGTGAGCTAACCCTAACTTTAGTTTCTTGGATTGACTCTTCTTGTGACTGACTATTGTAGATGGTGGACAGGAGAGGGATCCCAGCCAGCAGCCAAGTCAACTGACTCTGTTCTGGGTTATTACTCATCTGTTCAACTCTTGACTGCTCCCTCAAATATATAGGGCCTCAACCTCTAGAAAAGAAAACCACCATTTTCATATGGATCCCCTCTAGATTATAAATGAAGTAAATTATATTAAGAAAAATGTCTTCTGACCTTTGATCTTACTAACACTGAAGACTTGAGTTTATCAAAAACATTAAGAAATTAAAAATTTGATACTACCATACAAACACATCCTTGTGCATACTTACATATATGCTACCTATGCCTTCACACACCTCTGCTGTGTCAGCAGGGTTCAGAATATCTTCTGCAGAACCACACAAAAAGAGGTGTCTTAGGTATGTGTTATATACCCTACCTCTGAACATTAATGCATATGTCCCATTCCTCATAAATACGTTGAACGCTAATGAGGGGTGGGGGTGAAATATGCTAAGTAAGTAGTCACCACAAGCAGTGATTACCTTCTTCACTCCACTAGCAAGTGTTGTATTTTGTTCACCAAACTCCGTTTTGGTTATTTCTCATTCTGTAACCTTTTGTTAGGTTACAACAGTATGACATTAAATTGTATCCAGTGGTGAGACTTCAGTTCAGGAACTCTGGCAAGTGTAAAGTACCTCTTAATTGTTCCCAGGTCCATTCTACCCAGAGTGATAGTACTTATGAGTCAAATAGATTTGTTTGAAAATTATTCATATTGGATAGGAATATGTGAAACAACAGAAATGGGTACACAAAAAATTATCATTAATTAATTAATTAATAAATAAATTAAAGAAAAAAAAATTATTAATTTTTGATAGGAATACTTGAAGCTATAATCTTTCACTAAAAGTTATTATCATTCGTTACTGGCATTAGATAGGAATACTTAAAACCCTATAACTGCAATAAACAAATTATATCAAATAGGAATACTAACTTTAAACCATATAAATATGCCTAGATTATTAGTGATAGTTGAAAAGGTCTAGTAGAGTATCTCCAGGCAAGTGCAAAGTGAATAACTCAGGGACAAATAATATCTATTTAGTGTCCATTCTCCTGTTGCTGTTAGGAAGAGTCCATTAAGTTTGGAAGGGGGAATAATTATATTAGTTAACAGTATTAGATAAGAATACTTGAAACCATAGAAATGTGTGCAAACAGACGATTATAGACAAACAAGGGCAATTAAAAAACAATGAAACGTTGAAAATATAGTTATTATTATTAAACCTTTACAAATGAATTAAATTTTAACTTTAAATAAGCCATAAGAGGTTGATATACCATCAAATAAACCAAATTCACATTCATACAGATACGCCTACCCCCATTTGTATATATACTCCTATGTGCCCACTTGGATCTACATTATTATCTCTACATATGTGCCCCCAGGGGCAGAAAAGGTTATAGTGTGAGTTATTCCTTTTCTTCAATGCCTATTTTGATTCTTTTTCTTTTTACAGAAAAATTTGGTTTACCATTCTCACCAATTTTCTTGACTATTTTCAGATGGAACGACTAACAGACTCATATGAACAACTCAAAGACAAATGTTACAATGTCCAAGAAGAAAATCGAATGCAACAGACTAAAATTGACACTTTAGAAAGGTGTTTCTTGTTTCTTCAACTTAAACCTTAACAAACCAAGAACATCTGCTATTAAACAATAGTTAGCAAAGCTATTGCAAATTAAATTCATGCTCACTAACTACTACAATGTCATGGCCCTGTACTAAGCTAAGCTTACTAAATATACTGTTGAGTAGTACTAAACAAGTTTGTCTTGCAGACCATTTGCTAGTATAATCCATACTGTATGCTGAACAAATATAGCATACTCAGTGCCAGAAATTAATTCCAGGTCCACTCAGCCCTGGAGTGGAAGTACCTGTTAGGGTCCTATCTGTAGGTCAAATAGATCTGTTTAAAAATGATTCATATTAGATAGGAATACTTGATGCCATATAACAGTATGAAAATTATTAGTATTAAGAATAGTTACTTGAAGTGTTTACTACAAATTATTATAATTGTTAATTACCAGAAACCATATAACTGTTATGCCCTGTTGGCAGAGCTTAAAATATGCTAATTGTATCTTCTGCAAAGGAGTAAAGTTCCACCCCAAAAAGAAGTGTCTTGGGTATGACACTAAACTTTATCTGGGGTGAGGCTACAGTTTTTGAGCTCTTGGGAATGTGAAATACTCCTTCATTGCCATTACTCCTAGGTTTACTCTAATCCGGAGTAGTAGGACCTGTTAAGGTTCCATCTATGAGTCAAATAAATCTAATTGTGTTAGATAGGAATACCTGATATCATATAACCATGTGCAAAAAACTCTTACTACACAAAAAATGTAAATATAAATGTACAATGTATGTAATTACCTAACTCTGAGGCATAAAATAATCTCAGACAGGTTGACATACTTTAAGATCAATCAAATAACTAGATGCAAACAAATGATTATTATTAGATAGAAATAATTACTTGAGATCTAAACTATTAGTATTAGATAGGAATACTTGAAACCATACTATTCTGTACAAATTATATTAGAAAAGAATATTTGATATATGCAAGAAACTCTTAAGAAACAATTACACAAAAAATGTAAATAGAAAAGTACAATGAATATGATTCCTAACTTCTTGGTATAAAATAACCCAGACAAGTTGACATGCCCTTAAAATCAGTCAATCAATGCCAGAAAATAAACACTCAGTAATTATCAAGCTCCATCTCTGCTACAAATGATTTTTCTAATTTTTGCATTTTCTTATAAGAATATCTTAATGGAATCAATACTGCTCTTTTCAAATTTAAATCAGTACAGTTATCTAACATAACCCATATAGATGTTGATGTGTAGAAAAACCTTTTTCCCTTATTATACTTAATGACTAATCTTGTTGTTGTCAGGAAATTACGTGAGTCAGAAGAACAAAACCGTGAACTACTAAACACCATTTCTAAACGAGAAGATACAATTCACCAAAACAATGTAAGTTAATTTGTTTATTTACAACCCATCATAATTTTGATTTCTGATTATTAAAGATTGTTTTAAGTAAAGTGATTATTATAGTAACATTTGCAGTCAATACTTACAAATATAAGTTGAATTTGAGGTTGAAAAAAAATTCCCTAAAATGCATGACTATCAATACACATTGTGAAAGATAGATGTTTGTATTTAAAGGTTCCATGTTTTTAGATTCATTTTTAAAACTTCAAAATTTTACTGCACTCATGCACACTCATATATTGTTGGTATGTGTCTTAAAGAAGAAAAAATAAAAGAAAACATTTTTTATTCGAGTTACAAATTATAATTCTTTCAAAAACTTTGTTTTTATTAAATTTTTCAATATAAAAACCAAATTTCAAGATGAGTCAAAAACCCTTGGTACAAGACTTTTCTATTACATTGAAAAAGGAACCAAGTATCTTGCTTTTAGGGGCTGCCCTTTATATTTTATAGGGTCAAAAATACCTGTAACAGCAGATTTTCTCTTTCATCATGTGATCTTGTGGCAATTCTGCCTCTCTTAGCTGTAAACCATAGTCTTGGCACTTGTAATCTTTCCTTCTAATTATTCTAATAGGGAAAAGATTGTGCAATCTCTTACACAAGCCATATTAAGCCCCCACAGTTCTCTTCCCATGTAAAAATCTCCAGTGCAAGAGACCCTTACGCAGTTATAAAAGAATACTTGGCCACTCCAAAAATTATCATTAAAGAACTACTACAATATATCCTTGCCTAGTGGGCTGGGGCTGTAGAATACACCAACTGCTTCTCTGCAGAGGGGTAAGACCCCCCCTCCTCAATGAATGTCCTGGATAGAGAGGCTCCAGTAATGCTGGAGCTTTGGGGAATGTGAAGTGCCCCTTCATTACCATCACTCCCAGGTCTACTCTGGTTCAGAGTGGTGGCATCTGATAGGATCCTATCTATGGGTCAAATATAACTAAAATGTACTTATGTTAAACTGATTTACTTGAAATTGAACTATATTTGACATTGTAACTGTCTACTTATGCTAAACTGAATTGTTTGAAATAGAACTGTTTTAACCTTTAACTGTTTGTAAACAAAAACTATACTGATACTAAACTGAATTGTTTAAAATTTAATTTAGCGTTAAATAACCTGAAGAGGGTTGATATGCCATAAAACAAAACAACTAACCAAAAATATATCCCTACATTATCCCAGGCACCAAACTTCTCTTTTCATCTGTTACTATGTCTCATGCAACTTTAAATACCAATCAAACAGAACTTTTCAAATATATGAAATTCTTGTTCTATAGAATTATAAATACACCTTTTGCTTATAACTCATTTTTTTTTCAATCACTACTCCATGAATGGTGAGTGATACAGTGTTGTCTGCATAAAGACAGCATTTGCTTCTTCTCTTCGTCTCCTCCTCTGAATTCCATATACAAATATAATATATTTACCCATAGTTGCACTTTGAGAAAGAGAATTTTCATTCCCTGACTACATTAGTCATACATTTTGGAGGCACACTTAGTGTAACAGTTAGGACAGACTGGGTTTTTCAGTCTAGAAAGAAGACTCTGAATTCAAACCAGCTTTACTTTGCTTGAAAATTGATCTTGTCTCACATCCTGCCCATGGCAGAGAGGTTTGGTAAATACATACAGTAATCATGCATAATATTCCTGGCTGTTTCTATAACCTTTTAGCAAAAGTAATATTGTTGTGTTTATTTTTTGATGGCAGTAAAATTGTTATTATTTTTAGTGTGAAGAATATTTGCTTGTTTTTAGCGAGGAAAAGTTGTAACGTGTTTGTGTGTTTATGTTGAGTTGTTTCCTCGCTAAGTTTGTAATTCCCTCGCTAATTGTTGTTAGTTATATAAAGGTATGAAGTTCCAAGATGTACGAAGTGTTTGGGCTGTAGCTGGCCTCGTGGAAAAGGAAAGATGTAAAGAAACAAAATGGAGATATGATAGAGTTGAGAAAGCAGCGCATATTGTCGGACGTGCGAGGGATTGTGTTCGCCGTAGTTTAGCGAAAGTCTTGCTTGCTGTTGGAGGAAATAAACTTTGGAGTCACCGTGAGTTTCGAGTGTCTGGTGGTTTTGGGGAGAGGTGTGCGTGTCTCCATTAATGTTGCCCAGAGGTGAAATGAGAGCTAGGTGTCGGGAGCGGGATTAGGCATCGCATCGACATAGCTAATTTTGGGGGTGACATAAAGTTGTTCCTGTGTGTGGCGTATTGAATGTATCTAATTCATATTCAACTGGGATTCCTTGGTCTAAGAGAAAATAGACGCAAGGAATCCATAAAGGTTCCCTCATGTGTCCATGCTGCTGCTGCTATTGAAAAACCGCCTGTGAGACGTCTGCACAGGATGGCGTTTTTCAGCCAAAGAGAGTGTGTTTGGCAGCTTACCCAATTTCTGCTGCCCGGAAAGGGGTCCGGGATGAATAGGTTAAGTCATCCTGATTGGGTGAAATTATGCGTCGAATTAAGTTGCACGCCAAACCAAAATATGAAATTTCCTTCCGCTACAACCTTTACACATGAACCAATCACGAGAATTATAAGTAAACAATTAGACATCAAACTAGGACCATTTACACAAGAAGAACTTGACTCGGTTCTAAGAAAAATTAAAAATAGAAAATGAGCAGGGCTTGATGAAATACTCCCAGAAGTATGGAAGACCAGGCAATTCGACAACATTCTGCTCCAACACTGTAATGCCGTATGTTATCAAAACCTAATTGAAAGAGGGATGAAGGGATCCATCCTCCCCTTCCCTAAAAAGAGTGACCACGGATTAGCCAAGAATTACCAAGGTATAACCCTTACATCCATAGCAGCCAAGATATACAATGCTCTACTATGCAACCGCATAGAACCCAAAATTGAAAAGATTCTTTGGAAGAACCAAAATGGCTTTCGGAGGAATAGATCCACAAATTTTGACTATCCATCAAATTCTTGAAGGTGAACATGCAAAAAACCTAGCGGCAACAATATTATTTGTCGACTTCGTGAAGGCCTTTGACTCAATACACAGAGGAAAGATGGAGCAAATACTACTCGCCTACAGCCTACCCAAAGAAACCATCGCAGCCATAATGATGCTATTTAGAAACACAAAAGTAAAAGTCCGTTCCCCGGATGGAGACACAGACTACTTCAACATTGTAGCAGGTGTACTACAAGGAGACACATTAGCCCCCATACCTCTTTATCATCTGTCTAGACTACGTGCCTAGGACATCTACTGATAAAATGAAAGAAAACGATTTCAAGCTAACAAAGGAAAGAAGCAAAAGGTACCCTGCGCAAATAATTAAGGACGTGGACTACACCGATGACATAGCACTTCTAGCAGATGCACCTGCCCAAGCCGAAACCCTGCTACATAGTCTGGAACAAACAGCAGCAGGCATAAGCCTCCATGTCAACTCATACAAGACAGAATATATGTGCTTTAATCAAAGAGGCAACATCTCCACACTAAACGGTAGCTTTCTGAAACTAGTAGATTTTCCTACCTAGAAAGCAGTGTCTCATCAACCAAGACAGACATCAACACACGACTAGCAAAGGCATGGACAGCTATCAATAGGCCATTGGTCATATGGAAGTCAGACCTGACCAATAAAATGAAACACAGTTTCTTCCAAGCAGCAATCATGTCAATACTGCTGTAAGGATGCACTACATCGATGCTAACTAAATGTATGGAAAAAAAGCTTGACAGCAACTACACAAGAATACTGCAAGCAGTATTGAACAAATCCTGGAGGCAGTACCCCACAAAGCAGCAGCTGTATGGCTACTTACCACCCATCACAAAAGCTATCCAAGTTAGATGAAAAAGACATGCAGGACACTGCTGGAGAAGTAGGGACGAACTCATAAGTGACGTATTCCTGTGGACCCCTTCACGTGGACGAGCAAAGGCAGGACAACCAGCTAGAACCTATATATAACAGCTCTGTGCCAATACAGGATGTAGCCTGGAAGACCTGCCAGAAGCAATAGACGATAGAGAAGGCTGGCGAGAAAGGGTCAGGGATATCCATGCTGATGGAGCGACATGATGATGATGATGATGTTTCTATAACCTTATGCTGTACTTGACTCATATTTTTTTATTGTGCAAAGTAATAGTGTTGGGGATTACATCTGTAATGTTAGGAATCAAGAAGCATCAAAAATAATCTGGTCTTTCATCATTACTTCCCCTACATTCAATTAAATCAGAAATTAAAGAAATCCATATTTAACATCACCTTCAAATTCTTTTTTTTTTTTTTCTTTATAAGTTGCGTCTTGAAGAAAAGACCAGAGAGAACATGAGCCTCACCCACCAATTAGAGAATGCAGTTGCTGATCTTAAACGTCAGACAAATTGTGTCAGTGACCATATAGCTTCAAAGGTATGAAAAATTCTCTTTAAAAATTCTAACAGCCCATCAACAGATGCCGTTTATTTAACTCTTCTCTTATTTTAAGACCATCTGATTACATGATGTAAATAGGTTGGCACAAAGCTAGTTTATCAAAAATTTCTGTTCATGGATATTCCTTTGTACACCAGGAACTGTCTAAAGCAAAAATCTTCAATTACAATTATCTAACTTTCTGACTGTATCTATACACTATAGATAATTTGACATCATTCATGAGTTCCTGTCTTGTGCTGTGATAGATGTATATTTCCTATCAGTGTCACTTATTGGTTTTCAAACCTAGGTTAAAACTAGGAATTTAAATGGGGATTTTTAAAGTTGACACAGGCAATCAGGGCTTCTTCACTCAGTATAATGGGGGCCAATATAATCTTACTTATATTTTCTATATTGGAGTAAGTTAGTAAATATTCATCTAAAATCCATCACATCTTACAATTCTTTCAAACTAATATCCTTATCTCTGTTGTTTTTAGTACAATATTTCAAATGCTGTACCTAATAACATTGCTCCAGTGACTGTCACATTGGAAACATTCAAGACTTTATCTGCTGTGTCAGCTGAGGCTGTCGAATACACCAACTGCACCTTTGCAGAGGAGTAAGGCCTCTTCAATGTGATCACTTCTTGGCTATGGGTGGCAACCTGTGATGCCTTAGGATAGGATCCTGGTGGCTGAGCACTCCATAATACTGTTACCTAAGTGGCCACATGACTTGTAACACTCCACTTTGGCTGACAGGCAGTTGGAGATGCTCAATCTGAATAACCAGTTGCTCATGTAAAGCCTTCTTTTTGAGTCTAGCAAACTTTTTTTTTTTAATTCCAAATCAGAAATCAGTAACTGAAGAAAGGCCAGTGTTCCTCTTTTATCACTAGGTAAGTAGTCATCTTGAGAATCAAAATCTAGATCCCAAATTGTTGATTCTTTTCCTCAGTGTACTGAATGTGTAGCCCGGATTTGCCAAAGCAAATGGGTTTCTCCCTTGACATTTCCCTTTATAGGGCTATGCAAAACTATCCAAACACACATTCTCAGCTTCAATACTCCAAAAACTTGAAATAAAAATAAGACATACTGTAAGTAAAGTTAAAACATACATCCCAAACCCACTCAGATGTCACAACTGCCAAAAATTTGGGCACCAGAGAAAAATGCACTAGACAGTATGTAAAAGACAGTAGACACTAGACAGTATGTAATGCACTAGACAGTATGTAAAAGATTTGGAGAAAGCAGAACAGACTACATGAACTGAACAATTACAGAACTGCACAAACTCTAAACAGCTGATTCCAAATTATGGAGAAAAAGAATATAAAAAAAATCAAAGAATATCTCATATTCAGAGACAAGGAAAATTGTCAAAAATTCTCTTGTAGCAACATATGCAAACATAGTCAAACCTACCTACAATGAAACCCAAAACTAAGGAATGACCCACCATGAAATGATAACCCTAGGCAAATCATAAACAAAATGCTTGACCAACCTGACAATTAACTCCCCTCCCAAATCCAAAGAAGAACTTCTAACCCCCAGACTAACATGAAGCCCCCCACCCCAAAAAGAAACCAAACAGAAACATACACCAAGCAACAACAAACCCCAAACATTCATATCCCTACCAAAACTAATGACCTTTCCCCTACCAAAAACGAGTCAGATAATGAGGAAAACTACTCAAAACAGAAATCGTAAACATCCAAAAATTCTCAACTAAAAAAACAAAACCGAATCAAAAATCTTAAAAACCATGGAAATCATTGAATCCAACTTAATAAAAAAAAAACAGTAAAATCAAAACTAAAACAAAATAAACTCCAAGCACACAAAGACTAAAACCCATGATTCGTAATTCAAGAGATCTGTTGTGGATATAAAACAAATTACTATAAACTGCTACTGTTAATAACAGAACTAAATCCTTCTATCATATGTCTACAAGAAACCTTCAAAAAAAGCAACGACAAACCAAACATAAAAAACTACTATCATTATGACTCCATTGATAATATTGGACTAAAAGCTTTAGGTGGAGTAACAATCCTAATTAGGAAGAATGTATCCTGAAGTAAAGTCTTCTAATAGTAACAGTTTTGGCAACCCTTCATTGCTCAGTGAATATCCCACCTTCTGACACCCATAGACAAAAAAGAACTAAACAAACTAATTAAACAACTTTCTAAACCATTTATCTTGATAGGAGACTTCAATAGCCACGATATAATATGGAGAAGTAAAACAACAAAGGAGGCCAAACCCTCAAAAATAACTTATTCCATGATGACTATGTAGCGAGAGAAATTACACACGCGGCAGCTCAAAGCATGTATGAATATGTCTGGCATGTAAAATGAGATCAGGGAGAGAGAAACAGGCGATTGGGGAGATCGAACTCACATCCTCCTGATCGTGAATTGTGTTTGACGTCAGGACTACCTACACCCTGGTGTGTGTGTAAATTACCACATTGTGCAATTGACTCAGATGTGGCATTTTCGTATCATTATTTAAGTCCTGTCTGAATGCACCAGGAAGAAAGCATTTTGAATCTTGGTGATGCATGACAAGAGGAGCTTGGATATAGGACTGCTTAAGAAGATTGTTGCAGGCAAAAAGGAATTCATAGGAAGAAGCTAAGAGAACTGTTATTTTCAATGTTGAAATTTGGCTGTCCACCTTTTATTAAAAAGAAGATGACTTGAAATTGATTCCACATGTTCAGTTACAAGAGACTTTTTTCCTTCTGTTACTGACAAGGCATTACTATCCATCCTCCTCTTCTTTCAAACCAGAAATCTCAAACTCACCTTGATGATCTGTCTTCACTTACATTTTCAGTCATAGATTTTACTCTGTGACCCATCAATCATCATAGATTTTAACTGAAGAGTATACAAGGACTCTTGTGGCAGTGACTATTACCCAATAATAATGGGAAGTTCAGAGCCAAGAGAAATTGAAAACTTGATGATGAAAAAAAATCAACCAAGACAACACTGAAAACACAGCTAAACACTTTACCGAAGCAAAGATTAATATAGCAAAGATATGTATTCCCCTATAAACCAACATGATTTTAAAAAAATGAACACTGGTTTAATGAAAAATGCAAAGAAGCAAATTAAATAATAGAAAAAAGCCCGACACAAATTCAAAAATGAAACAACCAAAAAAGCAAAATCATGCAAATTGATTTAGGAAGTAGAAAAATTTCCAGAAGAAGTATGTTAATAAACTAAACCCCCTTAATAAAATGGAAACAATCTGGATTATGATCCACAAAATTTCAGTCAAGAATCTCATTAAAATACCTGATGAAAAACAACAAAATAACCTTCAATAAAAGGCATTGCTGACTTACTGGTAGAAACTTTCTCAAAAAACTCTTCACATCAAAATAACCAACAATTTGAAAAGTTCAAACAAAAAGATAAAACAGAATAAACTACTATTTAAATCTGACGACTCTGAAGAGTGTAATAAACTTTTCCCCCAAGAAGAACTGATAGCCTATCAACAAATCCCACAATACAGCTGTAGGACAGGATGAAGTCAACTATGAATTTTTGCAGCAACTATCTAAGAAATCTCTTAAATATTTCCTGAGTATTTACAACAATATATGGATTAGTGGTGATTTCCCAGATGAATGGATTGCCCAGTGAGCTGGAGCTGTAGAGTACACTGACTGCTTCTCTGCAGATGGGTAAGACCCACCCCCATGAGTATCGTGGATATGACACCAAGCAATCTGAGGGTGAGGTTCCCATAATGCTGGAACTTTAGGGAATGCAAAGTACCCCTTCATTACCATCGCACCCAGGTCCATTCTGGCCTGGATTGGTAGCACCTGATAGGGTCCTATCTATAGATCAAATAGAACTGTTTGACGTTTAAACTGTGTGCAAACAAATGACTTATGCTAAATTGAATTGTTTAAAATAGAACTATTTGACCATTTAACTGTGTGTAAACAAATGACTGACGTTTAATTGAATTAATAATGATACATAGCAATACTTGGAACCATTTAACTTTGTTGATTTATGCTAAATTAAATTATTAGAAATAGAACTGTTTGATCATTTAGATCACCTTGAACCATCAAACAAATTGTGGTAATACTGACACTAAAACTCTCCATAACAAGTAACCCATGCTAATGAATACAAAGAATCAATGCAGAGAATGATTAAAAACTATCCCAACTACTATCACAAAACCGGTTGTGCAGTTATAAAGTAAAGTTAGCGACCATAGTCGAGGGTGACCCGAAGGCTCCCTTTTCGATAGCTACTACACCAAGGTGTAGGGGAGGGCGCTACTCCATTCCCTGGATTGCTCCACTTTACCCTTGAACCGTACCTTATAATGCTTAGTGTTAAGCAAGGTGGTATCAAGTTCCATTTTTAAAGTCTTTGGTATGACTCGACCTGGGATTGAACCCAGGTCTCCCAGGCCATTGGCGAACACTCTAACCGCTGGGCCAATGTTATACTAAACAAAAAAAAACCCTAAAACAAATCCTCTAAAGAGATATATCTATTTTTAGTGCCAAGACTTATGCTACAGATCTAGTACTCACCTTCACCATAAAAAGCAATAGAGAGAACTTCATAGTATTTTTACTATATATATATATATATATATATAGGCGATATTTACAATTTGTGTCAACAGATATTTTCTCTGACCATTTTGTCTCCCACACTGATAAAAAAGAAAGTCCAAGATTCTTTTGATTTGGTAGCAACATGACACTCAGCACTATCATATTTTACTCTTTCTGTCAGTGCATGCAGGGCCGACTGCTATCACTTAAGCACATGTGAAGACAACTGCCTTTTCTCTCAAAAAAGCTACCTCTATTTATTTAGAAAATCTGGAACTAAATTTCCCACATTAAAGAAACAAATTTTTTATCAGGCCTAGAATCTAAAATTTTTTGGTACTAAAAAATCTACCTGTTTGATCTCTCTGGGGCATGAAGTCAAAACCAGACTTAGTGGCAGTTTGGGCCTTTTACCCAGTAATCTGATATCTCAGAAAGAAAAACTTTTCTTTCCCTTTATTTTTTTACTTCACTTAGGTTGGCCCAACCACCAAATCCGGGCACACACACACACATTCCTAGTTCAACTTGATTTTCAACATGATACAAAAAAAATGTTCACTTCTGCATCTTGTCACATTTATATACAAATTTGATTCTTACATTTACCATCCAGATAAGAGAAAGTTTCCTTCCTTGGGATTCTCTCCTCAGGGTACTACTGTTTTGTTTTTTTTGTTTTTTGTTTTGTTTTGTTTTTTTGTTTTTTTTACCTAGCTTAGGGATTGAATTTCTGACTTCCAAAATATAAAACTAACAAGTAAATATAAATTACCTCACAAACCACTGAGTAGTAAGTTCAATTCTAATTATGTGCTCTATACCTGTGGTCTTGTGCCAAACTTAAGCTTAAATTTCTTTTCTTTTTTTTTTTTTTTTTAAAGTATTTAGGGTCAAGTTCCCATCAGATCAGCAAATTTATACATTGGTGAGCTTGTTCAGATTGGTGACCATTTTCTAAGAGCAGGTAGCCTAAACCCTTCATGCTTGTCTAAACAAATAATACTAAAAAAAAGCTATTAGTTAAAGTTAAAGCAAGAAATTCATTGAATTTAGTTGGTAGTATTGTCTTCATTTCATCTCTTGCAGGAAAGATCATCTCACTCAAAGATTCTGGAACTAGAATCCCAAATGAGTCAAGCTCGAGCAGACATTGCACGGGTGAAGAGAGAAAAAGAAGAGGTTAGTCATTGAAACCTTTTTTATAGATACTGATTAAATATCAAGCAAATAATTTATTTCTGCATTTATTTTTTAAAAAGTATGAACCAAAAGAATGTTAATTCCTTTCCTGTCTTTGTTTTGTCACCATTTCTTATTCTATAAAAGTCAAAAATCTTTTTCTCTCTTGTTCTGATATTTTTTTATATGTTTGATTTGAAGATTCTATGCTGAATGATGACTTCCATTCTGAAATGAATTTTAATATTATATATTAAACACATACACAAACATGTAAATATTCTATAAGCAGAGCTTAAAATACATTGACTGTCTGCATATCCACAGACACCCAAAAAAGAGTTGTCTTGGATATGACACTAAACTGAATCTGGTGGTGAGGTTCCAGTTCCTCATTACTATTATTTCCAGGTTCACTTTGACCCCTAAGTAGTAGTACTTGTTAAAGTCCCAGTTATGAGTCAAAGAGATCTGTTTAAAAACCCTAACACACGCAAAAAATCCTCTTAATATTGCATTGTCATCTGCTGATTCATGCAGAAATGCACATATATATACTGGATACATACCGACGCAATGATAACAGACGCAAGAATAAAGGACGCAGGAAGGAAAACGCCGGAATGAAGGACGCATGAAGACTTCTTTAGAAAAATATTCACCTCTCACTTTATTGCAAGGGTTCGAAAGGGTTGTTGAAGGGTTGCATGTGAGAGGATGCTGGAGACCGAACATAAACTTCATATTTTGACCCCACTGTTATGACCGTCACATTGTGTCTTTCTTGTTCTCTTAGATGCTCAACCAGAGGTCTTGGGGTCCACTCCATCGGGGCTTTTCTGAGGGCCCCCTCAGTCGGGTGTGGCCTTCCCTACCACATCTGGTCTCTACTGTCTGGAAGTCTGCTGGCAACTGCTTCGGGGGTTTCCGAGGTCCCCCTCGGTCGGGTGTGGCCTTCCCTACCACATCTCGTCTCTAACCCTCTGGGAGTCTGCTGGCAACTGCATCGGGGGGTTCCGAGGTCACCCTCAGGCGGGTGTGGCCTTCCCTACCACATCTCGTCTCTAACCCTCTGGGAGTCTGCTGGCAACTGCATCGGGGGGTTCCGAGGTCACCCTCAGGCGGGTGTGGCCTTCCCTACCACATCTCGTCTCTAACCCTCTGGGAGTCTGCTGGCAACTGCTCTGGGACCCAAACTCAACTGAGTTAAATAATAACTCAACGCCCACACGATCGCCTACTGGATCTTTGAAATCGAATGTTTAATCGTCATCAAGCGGAAATAACTGTCATGCAGTTCAGAGGTTACTCTCTTCCGGTGCATGACTATAATGGCACAATGGGACCTTCACCTTGTCCCATATCATAAGCCTTAATCCGCCCACGCGATCTCTTTCGATTACTGGCCGTTGGAATGTGTCACTTCCTTCCAGTGTATTACCTTGGAATAGTATTTTTGGGCCAGGTCGAAGGTCAAAATATAACATTAAGAAACTACACCAAAAATCTAAATATGAACATGATTCCCTTACATCTAGGCATAAAATAATCCCAGACAGGTTGACATGTTAAAATCAATCAAATAAATATGTAAATATAAACCTTTATTCTTTCTTTCAAATATCATGTTGCTCATCAATGTTGACAAGATTGTTTTTATATTATTCTGTGTGTTTTCAGAATGAACGCAAGTTCAATTCCCGTTTGTATGATCTGAAGGATCGATTAGAGCAGTCTCACAGCACCAATCGAAGTATGCAGAACTATGTCCAGTTTTTAAAGAATTCTTATGCCAATGTCTATGGAGACATGACTGGAGCACAGTATCATCGGTCAGGTCTGCTATGAAGGTCTGCAACAGTTAATTTTACAAGGTCTTTTTTTATCCTTTTTTTTTTTTAAAGAGATTGTCTTACAGCCTAATTTATCTTAATATCCAAGTAACTGCATACATATCTTTTATAAAATATAGATTAATATCTATGTGTAAGACATACAAAGAGATTTATATAATTTGGATAACTCATTTCATGCTACAGTGTGTGTGTGTGTGTATATATATATATATATAATCGGTGAAAGATCTGTCAATATCATTTTAAATGAAAAGTTTTAAAAAATGCAATGGAAATAATCAAAGAAATAAAAAATAATTTTCACAAGAGTGTCAAAGTAGAAGTATAAAATTTTACTACAAAACACAGCCAGACCAAAATATTTTTTAAATATAAAAAAACTCAAATTGAAAATGAAGTTTAAAAATCTAAATTTTTTTAATCCTGATTGGCATTTGATAATTTCTTGTATTGATTGATTGCATTAAGTGAATCATTTTAAATGATTTGCAAACAGTTTTTCACAAATATTTCTGCTGAATATCTTTAAATGGTTTCATAATTGTTTTTTTTGTCTTAACCTATTTTCTCTTAAAAAGATTTTGCTTTTTGGATTTCTAAACATTTTTTACTATTCCAAAAAATACCAAATATTTAAATTGATCCCATTTTAAAGAATCTAATTGAATATTTTTTTCTTTCTGTGTCCAACTAAATATTTTAAAAGACTGTGTCAATCCCTCCACAATAGTTCTGTTTTATTGTCACACACTGATTTGTTGTTCAGGAATTTCTATTCAATATACAAATCCTGGCTTCAGATTTTCATCTGACATTAATCAAAAGGTTTGACTCCTATTCATTGATGAAGTCCTGTTCTCTTTAGTATTCAAGGATTTCTATCTATTCAATATAAATAGTCGGCTTTTCTGTTTTGAAAAAGCAACCAATAATGTAAGTAAAATTTTTATCCATTCAAATTACATTTGCAAAATCTTTACCTTTATCAAACTTTAACATAATTTTTAAAAATTATCTGATAGCTTCATTTATATGGATTTTTAAATATAGTAGATTTTTTAAATTATACTATAAGGTTTGTTTTTTAAAATTGTTTTTCAAAAAGTCACCTGTGCCATTTGTCTTTAAAAGAAACTGTCAAATACTAAACACGTCTAAAGAAAAAAGAGGAAAACTGTGATTTTAATTGACCTTACCAAAGTCTTTTCCTTTTACAGTTTATGGTTTTATGAAGTCTACAGTAAATTTATTATTAAAATTTCAGCATAAAAGTCACAAAAAATTGTCAAAATATAACTCAAGGAATTTTTTTTTTCACCTTATTGTAGCTGGTTTTTTTATATTTATACACACATTGCATATACACTTCAGATAAAAATTGATTTTTTTTAAATATTTAATGAAATTCCAAATATTCTCATGATATTTATATGACCTAGTTAATTTTAGCACAAATGTAAATCAGATTACAAAGATGGTGTTAGGCAAATCTTTTAAATAGTAAGCACCTCGCTGCCTTAAAAATCAACATTCAAACACTAGAACCATTGGGAAATGTATAATAATCACTGCCACAAGGTAGACCTACTTATTTACTAAATTCAGCTTAGTCTGGTTCGAAATCACAGAGGCACCTATTGAGAAACAATCATATGACCATTTAACCAGTTACCCACTATCAACAGCAGCACTTGTTTTGAAAAATTTAAGCATAGAGCAAGGCAGGGGGAAAATTGGGAACTGGATGTTTGCTTTATCTTTTTTTTTATGTTTTTAAAGCACTCATACAGAAATGTCTTTGTATTTATGCTATAATCAGAATTCTCTTGCAAAATTTTTTCGTTTGGTAAAAGGTCATCAATTTTAGAGGCCTGCAGCATCATACAATCTCTGAATATAGAAATAATTTTAATCAAACAAAAAAAATGTTTTAGACTATTATCTTCATTTTTGCTTTACATAATAAAACCAACAGGGACAGTGATACTAATCTCGATAATTTCTGGATTAATGATAATAATTCACCTCGGAAGCTCAGATATCACTTAGTTTTTGGTACATTGTCTTTTGTTTTAAACCCTTTTTCAAAGCAAGGATCACTGCCCAGATTTGACTGAACATTTACAATGAGTTTTATAAGAATGTTGCTTCATTTTTGTTAACTAGTCATGGTTGTATGAATATGGCATCTAAGTTCTAGCCACTTGTAAGATATCTACACACTGGGCAAATTTTTCAAACTCTCTCCCATTTATGTTTAGTATTTTCATGTACTTTTTAAAATTTGCTGAGATCTGGATTTCTATTCCATGTGCCTTGTTGTTGACATTTGTTTCTTTTGTCATTAAGAGGATAGAAAATCTGATTATATTTGTTAATGATTATAACTTCAGTTTGAATAACACCACTGAAATTCCATTGTGATTAATAATATTTTTAGATTCCTGCAATTCTTATTTTGTTTAATCTACAAAATGTAATCAATTAATTAAACACTTTTGATCCAAAAACTTTTCTTTTTTTTTTTTTTAAATAAGGTAAAGTTGATTTGAATTTTACAACTCCATTTTTTTCACCTCTGACATCAGGGGCTGAAGTACATCCTCTTGCAAGAAAATATGACTATCATGAATTATTGATTTTTTTTTTTTTTCTCAATATTCCAAATTATATAGTAACCAATTAGCAAAACTTGAACATGTGACCCTTTCGATGTGGCTAAAAGACATTTCACCACTGTTTTATGGTTGCTTATCAAAACTGACATCTTAAATTGATAAAGTCATTGATTATTTGGACCTTAGGGGCTGAAAATTAGTCTTAGACAAATTCAAGTATGAACATGTGAGGAGGTAGGTGCTTACCTTAAAGGTCAGTAGAGGTTACTACAGGTAAATTCAGAACAAATAATAACTCTTGTTTTGCATTTTGTCAGCATAACATAGCAAACGATATTCTTTTGGATGGCGGGGGGAACCCCATGGCGTAATGACTAAAGTGATGGACTGCGGAATCATAGTAAGCAAGTTTGAATTCCAGTCATGTTATTACATTCCCTTTCAGAAAATAACCTTGAGAAAGGTATGAACCCCCTTATCCTCCCAGCTATGGGTTAAATAGCATCACTACTGTCCTTCTAAAAAAAAAAGGATGGATTTGGCTTTAAATAACCTGAGAAGGTTGATATGCCATTAAATAAAAAACAAAACGAATATTCTTTTTTGGCTTTCTCAATAATCTTTGAGTATTGATTACCTTTTCTTCCTGAGCATCACCAAGTATCCCATCTTGTCTTCTTTGAATAATTCTCTGAATATAATAGTATCCAGTCAGCCAAACGTTCTATGCGTTAGACATTGGAAGATACAATGAAAATCAAATATATGTAAACAGAAAGGGAAATGAACAGTTTTTTAAAAATAGATTACAAAAATTTCTAAAAGCAAAACACTCATTCCCCTCCGTATGTATTGACCTAAAAATATTATTCTAGATATTTACTAGACTTGCCTTTTTGATTTTGGACACTCGCTGGTAATCAAATTGTTAATCATAATTGGACAACAAAAGTAGATTATTAACCATGACAAAACTTTCAGTATTTCTTTGAGAGATTTCAATGAAATTATAATCTTGTCTTGCTTTCTGACATCTCACTATTGAGCAAAGACTAGCAGCTTATTACTATTGTATTAACTTTAGGCCTCACTAGGTGTCTCTTCCTAATAGCCAGCCTAAGAGATTTGCTGTAGTAGTTAAGATATTTGTGAATTGTCCACTGTTGCCAATGGTCTGTTAAAAAGACTGAGTTTCAAATGCTGATTTTCAAGGTAGATAATCCCTCTCCACTCATATGATTAATGCAACACAATCTTTGTACTCACAGTTCATTTCATGTTTAGTAAATATCAGAACAACTATCAATGTCTTTATTCAGTTATATCATTTGATGTGTTTTTGTTTTTTTCTGTGTTACATTTAAGATAAACTTACTATCAAGTCAATCATGTAAATTCTTCATGGTAATGAGACTTTTTTTTTTCATTCCTCTCAAAATTAACATTTTCTTATAAACTTTTTCACTGCTCTCAATTGAATGCAAAAAATCTAATCCAATTTTTTGATTATCAATATTAACAATAACCCTTATTTGACAAAGTATTAAATGAAATGTTTCAATCTAAAACTTCCTTTGTATTTAATGAAATTGTCAATTGAAATTTTATAACTCCAATAACAGACAACTAAAGTTTTTTTTTTTTGCAGGGGTGTGGGGATTACATTAGAATTTTAGAATATGTGGAGTATAACTCCTCCCCATTTAAAACCTTTTGCTGAATTTCATTCTTCAATTTAAAATAAAAAGTTTCTAATTATATAAAAATGCTATCAAGATTGGATTAGTAAATTGCCTTTACTCAAATTAATGAAACTGTCCTTTTGTAAAAACAAAAAAAAAGAAGAGTTTTACTTTTATACATGTTTGAAAAAAAAAACTGGTTTTAAATGGTAATTATTCTCTTTTAAAGAAAGTTTTAAAACCTGCAAAACCCAAACTGGCCCCAAAGACATTTTCTTTCTGGCACGCAAAACCACAATCAAGGGGCAGGTTTCTTTCTTCATCACATTAACCATTTCATCCGTCCTAGATTGTCTGTGATATTTTGAATTAAAAAAATATTCTTTACTTTATTTTGTCTTTGTTCTTTCTTCTTTGCAAGAGAATTTCCCCATCCATTTTACAAACGTGTAAAAAGCAACAAAATTTTACACTTGATAAGAATTATGCTTTTTGTTAGATAACACAAATTAGTTGTCAAAATAAAATATTTATTCAAATATAGTTCTTCCTAACAGTATTTGCCATAGGATCTTTGAATTTATAGAAATCATAGTTCTTGAAATATACTTCATGTAAAAAAAAAATGAAAAAGCTTTTAAAAAAAGTTTAAGAAAAACCTTAATTTAAAAAAGGAAATACATGATTTATACACCAAGAGCTGCAATTTACTATCAACATATACAGTTAAATAAATTGTTTTATTTTGACTGGTGGGGTGGTAAGATGTTGATATACAAGAAAAGAAAATGTCTTCTCTTTCAAGAAAAATTTTAGATATGAATTGTAATTTCTCCATTCAGTAATTAAGAATATCTTCAAATCAATTAACAGTTCAAAGTCAATAGCTATTTTACTTTTACTGAAAAAAAAACTTAATACCTCATGACAGCTGATAATTATTTTCAATTGTCAGATGTAAGAATTTTATGACAGGATTTAAAATTCTTAGTTTTTTCAAACAAGGCTTGAAGTATTTCCCTTCCAAATGCAACTTATAGCTAAACAAATCTCTAGTGTTTATTGGATTACTTCTCTTGCATTCGTTTTGTCTTTCATTTTCTTTTATACGGTGCTTCTCAAATTGCAGACTTATATTGGTCTACAAAAGAAAAATAATGTGAAAAAGATAACATGAAATAATAATTTACATAAAATCAATTTTGGAGAAGAAAATATACTTTTATTGTAGCATTATAATAAATAGAACTTGCATTAGAGATCCATTGAATATGTAAAAAAACAAAAAAAAACAGCAAATTTAAATGTAGTGGAGTATGAAAAGTTAGACTTCAGATTCCACTTTACAAGTAACATTTAAAAGGCTGTGACTTTGAAAATGCTGGTATACTATTAAAGTAATTCTCTCTTTTTCAACTGAATTGGATTTTCTACATACATAACTATGAAAACTAATAATCTTAATTGACTTAATTCTAAAAGGCAGAAGGAGAATCCAGCAGTTTACAATTATACCAAAATTCAAAGATTTGTAGAAAAAAATGTTTATCTCTTCCCCACCCCTTATTTTAGAATGAAGTCATTTATTTAAGATTTTTGCTTAATTTGGCACTAGGTCAGAAGTACAACACACCCAGTGTAAATCAAACTCTCTAGCAATAGATTTATAAGATCAGACTCATGACTAGCTTTCTAATCATGAAAAGATGGTGACCCTCTTAATAATGTAGACATTCATTTTTAAATATTTCTGAAAATTTAAGAGAGTTTAAATTTTTTACTAGTCTGCAGAGATAAAAACAAAAAAATTGAGAATCACTGCCATCAAATCGTGATTTGAACTCTTCAGTGGGTAAATCAAATTTGTTAAAGACTTCTTATTAAAAGTGATTAATGAAATACCTCTTTATCCTTGTTCCATTTTTATTTTCAGTTATTTCCCCTTAAATGCCTAGAAATTGTTTCTTCTTTAAAACAGACAAATAAGTTATATTCACTAAATATTTCCTGTTTTAGATATTTTTTTAAAAATTTAATTAAAAGGGAGCCTTTTTTTTTGTTTTGTTTTTTGTAATTGATCGAAACGAAATCTTTATTCTCAACTGATTAAAGTTTTCGTGGATTCTTTAGCCTTTAAAATGCCAATGTATTTTTGATATTGATTGTTTTAGTTGCTGAAGTGCATTTTAAGGATTTAATTTTTATTTTACTATGCATAAACACAGAAATTCAAGGAATCATTTGTTCTTTCATGAAATTTTTAATCTTAAATTTATGCAAATGGTCATAACCACATTCCTAGCAGAAGTTTATAAAATGCTTTTTGAAAGTCATCTGAACTGTCTAGAAACAGAATCAGCAAAATGTTGATCTCGGTTTTTTCTATTCCTTGTGATAATAGATGTATAACTGTTGTTTTTTTTGGGGGGAGGGTTCAATTTATTAATTTTTTTTTTTTTTTCAATGCATTTTCTCTTCATAAAAGCTAAACTACTAATGAGTTTTAAATGTAGAGAAAATAGCAATTTTAAAAACTATTGTATCCATCATTCTTGCTATTATCAAATTCTAATCAAATAAAACTTCCTATTGATATAAAATATAAGAAAATTAAACATTAAAATATATCATTGGTAGAAAAAATCCATCAGTCCTCTAATCTTTGATATCTTTTTTTTCTGAAAATTCAATTTTTGATAACTTCGCAGCATATAGGAAAATGAAGAGGGCTTGTATGCATTCAAAATCCAATAATATGAAAATTAGTTTCAATATGTGTACTTGTTATTGACTGGTGATAAAATTCATCTTACAGACTATTATTCACTCTTGTAGCGAGTTTGATTCCAGCTTGGTGACTATTCCCTTTTAATTTCGAAAAAAGAAAATAAAAAATTTTTTAGCCACTGCCCTACAGCTAGTGTCCATCTTAATGGTTCAATTCTTTGCACAGTTTTGTTGTAGTTGTTATATAAAAACTGCCAATAACAAAATTTTATGATCAAAAAATATATATCATTGGCCCTTTTTCTTATTCAAAATAATTTCTTCATTTTATAAAGGAAATTTTTGTGCAGCACCTCCCTCTTAACTTCTTTTTTGTATAAGAAACAATTTCTTTTGAAACAAGATCATTTTAGCAATTTCATTTTTCTTTTTTTTCATTCAGTATTTTCTTTTGTGTCAATGTAGAATATGAACTTTTAACACAAGCTTTTGATTCTGTGACAAAAAATAAAGATTTATTGCATACAATGGCTCTGCATGTGATCTATCTAGACTTGCAGACTATTGAAGTTCAATTCTCACTAAGTGCTTCATACTTCAGAATGTGTGCCTAACCAAATTTAATAAAACTACCCCCACTTAATTTTTTTAGAAGGATTTAATTAAAAATGAGAGAATAATGAGCTCACTAAAATTTCCTAACTTAATAAACCCCCACTAGCAATCAATAAGAACCTTACGTAAAAGAAAAATATATCAAGTTGGACAGTCATGAATAAAGATAAATTTCCAAATATTATACTATATAATTTTTTTGTTTGTTTGTTGTTTTTTTTTTTTGTTTTGTTTTTTTTGGTCCAAAGACAGAGATTCAAACTCATATGCTAAGGTGTTACAAACCCGAAATGCAATCATTGCATTATTTGGCACAGATTATGTGGAATTAATCCAAGACAATAACCTTTTCTCTTATTCAATAAGTTAGAGTTCATTTGGGTAATATACCCCTCTCATTTTCTGTAAAATGATGAGAGAGAGTAGGAGACCTGGTGAATTAATGTTTCATACAATTCCATGGAACAAGGCCACTTTTACCAAACAAAGAACCATGGAACCAGCCATTTTCTGCTGAAAAATATTTAAAAAATAAAATAAATTTTATGTTACAAAAAAATTATTTAGTCTATAGTTATCAGAATAAATTAAGATCATTCAAAATAATTTTTAATTTAATATCTAAGGTTTTTCTTAAAATATTTATCATTCTTGTTTTCATACATAATATATATATCTGATTTCTCTTTCCTCCATATAATGTTTTCCAGATTCAAATAATTTGCTAAAGAAAAGATCAGAATTGGTAGATAAATGCCATCATGAAAGTAGATATTTACTTTGTAATTTGGTGCCTGATTGAGCCATGTATCAACCATATGATAGTCATATGACTCAAAAAAGAATATATTCATTCAATTTAATCTAACAAAAGCCAGACCTGTAAAATACCAAATCAATAAAGGATTGTGAGATTTTATCTTGTTTTATATTTGATAAATATTTTGTATGTATACATATATGTATATATGTACACACGTATCTGTAAATATATATTCTTATGCTACTTTAGCTAAATCGTTTTACGTTTTATCTCTGATAACTCAAATTACAAGTTTCTTTGAAATTTTAAAAAAAACCTTTATTAAAATAATCTTGACCATGACACAAAACTTATTTTCTTCCATCTTCCAGTTGTTCCTCAAAATTAGTAATGGATTTTCCAATGTCAATTAATAAGAATTTGTGAATGAGTCAATCAAATTACAAGATTTCTATCAGTTCCATTCATCACTTCTTCAAGTAAGGCATGAACTCAAAACTAGCTTAGTATAATTGGGTATCCAATTACTAATGACACAAGGCCACTAATGTGAGATACCGTGGAAGGATCAAACTAAGAACTATTAGGTTTCAAGTAACATGAAATCACTGAATTCATTTTAATAAATGTCAAATATACTTACCTCTGTTGTGAATTTTAATTTGATCTCCTTTATCAAAAGACAAAATATCAGGATTGCTTGTAAATAGGCTGAACATAGCTGTCACATGACATTCACCACCTGAGAATTCTGGATCTTGCTAGAAAAGAAAAAAAAGTTTGTTAACCCACTAAAAAGAAAGAATTCAAGTTACACTCAACACTTCATACAACCTTGTTGTGTATGGCTTAAGAATATACCAACTGTACTCCTTGCAGAGGTGTAAGGACCCCCACCAAAAAAAGAGGTGTCCTGGGTATAACACTAAACTCCATCTAGTGGTTGGGCTCTAGTTTATTACACCAAGGTCCACTCTAACCCAGACTGGTAATATCTGTCTATGGGTCAAATAGATTTGTTTACAAATTGTTGATATTGAATAAGAATATGTGAAACCAGATAACTATGCAAAGAAATTATTAAGTAGAAAGTATTGAGACCATATAATTGTGTATAAATTATTTCTATTAAATAGGAATTCTTAAAACCATACAATTGTGATTAAATTATTTCTATTAGATAACTATATAATATCATGTACTCCTGTGTACAAAAAAATCTTAATATAAATGTACCATGCATGAGATTCTCTAACCTCTAGATATAAAATAACTCTAGATAGAGAATTGTGATGAAAAAGAACAAAAATAAGATCAAAGAAATATGAATCAAATATTAATTGGTCAAATCAAATTTCATCAGCTTTGAGTCGTCTTATAAATAAGTGTTATGCATTCAGATTTCCCTTTATTTCTAAACTCTCCATTCTGTTAGCAGTCAGAAATTAATGATTGGAGAGTTGTGATGAAAAGCAATAGTAACTCTCAGACAATCATTCTACAGCCAACAGTAGGTTTGAAATCGGGGCTGGATTCAATTTCCAACTTAGAACATCAAAATAGAAGAGGGCACCTCATTTTTTTCTCTCATGAAGATATTCTATGCCCTTGAAGCAAATGATACCAAGATGTAAATAGATAAGTTATTAAAAAAATGTTGGCAGTCACAAGAGAGACGGGTTGACAACATCAAAAAATCATGTCCAATAGGCTAAGTGTAATATGTTTGATCTAGTACCATGGACCTACCAAAGTCACAAGACTTGAGGAGCCAAGATGGAGTTTTGTTCTGTGAACCCTAATAAAAGATGTCTCTTTTTTTGATTTCCTCTCTCTCAAGATCCACAGTAGTGTAGACAGAGAACAACTGAACCATTTAAAGTTACAAGAACTGGTTCATATTAAATCAAAGACTCTACCCTGTGTCTGTTTTTTATTTCCACCAACTTCCATATCAGAAACTAAACATAGGAAATAAAATATCAGGGGTCTTAACATTTTCAGGAGAATTATATTTTCCCCCCTTATCAACATAGCAGTCACCAATGACTCTGCTACAATAGATTTAATAAAACTTAACAGACTACTGTAAAAGTGATGAAAAATATTTAGTTCATTAATTATATCTTTATAGGATTTTTTTCTTTTTTTTGCCTAAAATAACAAATGCTTGTTTATTCTTTTCTTTGTATTTGTCTCAAGACTGATGTCTGCACATATTAAATTAGACATTTTATATGGACTATATAAGTCCATTTAAAATGTCTAATTTAATAGTAACAAAGCTTATAAAATTCATGTTCAATTCAATTCAATTCAATGAAGCACAGAAAAAAAAAAAGATGAATATGTTTAAATACTTACAATTGATTTATTCCTAATTTTTTTGGACATTTGTTCAAATTCTGTAAAGAAAAGAAATTCTGGTATTTTTGAAAAATATATTTTGTTTTGATTGAAACTAAAAAATGATGCTATGGGCTTTCCTTGTGGATTTTTTTTTTTATTAAGCCCATAAATCATCATAAAGTTATGGACTCCATACTCTATAACTTTAACGATAATAATTCATGGCTCATTTCAGGAAACTGTAAAATGCATGTCTTTATCTAGTAAATTACCAAAACCCTAAGAGGTATATATTATTTTGGTTGCGATTTTTTGGACTGTTGTCCTCATCTTTATTGTGATGAGTTGAAACACAATGTTTCGGATATTGTATCCTCCAACCTTCCTCAGGTGTCCCTTGTTTATCTAGGCATAGAAATGATTCAACCTGGGAAATCATTTTTAAAGTTTGTCTGTTGATCTAACAAGGCATTCAAGAACAACGAAGATCTTATTCAAACAATGATATCATTGTTTTTCACGCCTATCAATCCGAGAAGCATCACAAGATAAATTTGAAATGTAAAATCCAATGGCATCTGTTATTTTTGATATTTTGAATTTTTAAAGTAATTTACTTCAAAAACAAATTTGATTTAGCCTTTTCAATTATTGGTACCCACTTATACTTGGTCTTCTCAAGCTTCTGCTTCTTTGAGATGTCTTCTTTTTGAATGTACTTCCCTATTGATTATTTTCACTTTATCCCAGAAGGGTAGATTTTCTTTCCATATATGGTCTGCCATACCTGACTTTTCTGTTTCCACTTCTACCACTGATTTTTTGTGTTTCAGAGGACAGCATGTCTCATCTTTGAATACTTTACCACAGCTGCATGGGATGGAATAGACGCAATTCTTAGTCATGTTGTATTCTGTTGGGGGTTTGATTCAGAGGAGATGTTTACAAAGAGTTGAGCCACTCCTAAATGCTGTTCTGATATCATATGGACTACATATCTTTTGAATTTTTTCAGCCAAGCCTTTTACAAAGGGAAGACAGACAGTAGTCTGTTTTTAGGTTTTGTCCTCTGTCTTGCAATCTAGATTTCTTGGAGCTAATGTTATGCTCTTTGGGTAATTGTTTCAATGGAGGAGGGCATCTCTTAATCTGTCCATTTCTTCTTGATATACATTGTCACTAATAATGGCTTTTACCCAGTGTTGTAGGCAATGGACAATTCCTTTCTTTACATTGTATGGATGGTGGGAATTGTAGTTGAGGTTCTATCTGGTGAACGTTGGTTTTCAATACATGGATGTACTAAATCCTTGATCTGTGCAAGTTATTAACACATCTAAGATGGACAATTTATTGTATTGTTCTTTCTCCATTGTGAACTGTATAGATGGATAGATTGAGTTCACATGGTCCATTAGTACATCTTCTTGATGGCGTCAGAGAAGGAATGTGTTATTCACATTTCTAATCTCCTAATGCTTCTCAGATTGATGGGTATGAAAAACAATGATGTCATTATTTGAATTAGATCTTCGTGTTTCTTGAACACCTTGTTTGATCAACAGTCAGACATAAAAAATGATTTCCCAGGTTGAATCATTTCTATACCCAAATAAACAAGGGACACCTGAGAAAGGCCGGAGGATATAGCAGCCAAAAAATTGTTTCAACTTATTACAATAAAGATGAGAAAAACAGTCCAAAAAATCCCAACCAAAATAATACATATACAAATAAGCCTCATTTCAAAAATTTATCCCCAAGAGGCTATTTCCAACTTTTCGTGGAAATGGATTGGTGGAATATGTTCTTTTATTTTCATATTTTATTATTTGTTTTAATATTTTTATTTAAGCTTTGATTTATTAATTCCCACAATGCAAAGTCATTTACAAAACAGAACTTCTTAAATATCGAAAATCTTTAAACTTCATTTATTGTCTGAAATTCTGAGGAAATATTCTAATTATTCCATAACTCATCCATTGGGGAATGAGGGGCAAGTTATTTTTTTGAAATTATGTCATTTGGTTAAGATGATAATGAAATTTAACAATTATATAAATTCAGAAGATATATTTTATATATTTCATTCAACTGATTGAAGTTGTTGAAGATTATCATTGAATAAAATTGCTGAGACATTTTCTGATGGCAAGAAGATGTCAGTTTGTCAGGATTTCAGATTCTTCTTAGAAGCAAAAGAAAAAACTGGTTTAAAAAAGAAGCTAATTTCTATTCAAATTGTTTCAGAATTTTGGAATTTTTTTTTTAAAGAGCCAATTCCCATTTGGAAGTTGATTCAGATTAAATTTAAAAAAAAAAAAAAATTGTAAAGAGAAATACTTACCAATCTTTGACTCTTTAGATTCAAAAATCTTAATGACATTTTTGTTTTTTGTGTCCCGCTGGGGTGGAAGTGGAGGTGGAGGTGAAGGCTTCACAGGGCTGCAGCTACGTGTGTCATTGTTAAATTTTTTAGATGGTAGAGGACTTCGTTTGCTTCTCAGCGCTGGAACTGGGACATCAGGAATAGGACGTGATGGGGGTGGAGGTATCTTTAAGTTACTGGAGGAAGAGGAGGAAGAGGACAAGGACGAGCAAGAGGAGGAGGAAGACATTGTTGAGCAAGAAGACAAAATGGCAGATCGAGTTGGTGGGGAGGGCCAATGCCATTCTTCAGAATCCTGAAGGAATTTATGTATTGGATTTGGCATAGAAACGTACAAGGATTTCTTTTCATTTTCTGTGTTGAGAATCACCTGGAAAGAGGAAAGTAATTTTCTAACAAATCTGAATTGTGCTCAAGAAAAATTGATCTACATAGATTCTACAAAATCTCAACAAATATTTTGTTTTGAAGAAGAGATGTTTAGATGTGAAACAAGGTCATTTCAGTGTGTGCACCCACTGGAAGGTACCAAAAATAACTCTGCTCCATTACTATTCCCCTTTTGAAGCCCCTCAGGCATTGGGTAATAAATCCAACCCTCACCTCTTTTAAATAAGGGAGTAGGTGTTGCCGGACAAGAAGCCCCTCACCTACTGGAGCTGAGCTGATTTATTTCTTTTACACTACCCAGCATGAATGCCAGAGAAGACAAGATTTTCTTTAAACTTTTATGGCAATGAGTAAGATGCTCAACACAATTTTTTAAACTATTAGTAAACTAAAGAGACAAACATTGATTTTAATTATCTGTCTGTCATGGAATAAAAAAAAAACACTCAATATAGTATGAACAATTACAAAATCTTACTTTTTATTCATTTAATTAAGGATTAAAATATTGTACTATGCAAAAAAGGAAGATAAAAAATAAAGATAACCCAATTGCAATTTCTTGAAAAAATTTTAATTTTAAGTTTAAAAGTCGTTGAGATTTCTTTTTTGTTTCCTTTTGTCACGTGCTGTCCCACTGAGACGATAGAAATAAGATTACTACTATCCTTGTGTTCGAATTAACAGTAGCAAGCCGTCAAAGAATGACCGTTAAGAAAGAATGTGGGTCACAGTGGAGACCAACAGATGTTGGTACTTGGTGACCTCACTCGGATCGCCTGGCCAAGGGGGAAGAAGAGAGAAGCCAAATGATTGGCTGGGGACCCTAAAACGGAAATGGGGACTCCTTCCCGTCAGCGGAAGTAGGAAATAAGAAAGTTAGTTGTTGGACAGGGTTCGTGGCGGACGGAACTAAAGCCAAGAACTCCGGGTAAAAGAAGAGCTCGTAAAAGAAGAAAGCTTCTCCACAGGAGTCCATTGGAAAAAAGATAAGTAAACTTTGAGACCGTTTCTCCTTATACCCAATTTTATATACCCTCTCTCTCTCTCTCTCTCTCTCAATTTGAAGAAAGACTGAAAAACGAAAGAAAAGAAAAGAAGAAAGACATTTATGTTCATGGACTATTCATTTATGATATATTTGACACGTTGAAGGTGTATATCTATGCGTAGTAAAAGATTGATATATTTTAATGTTCCCACGTGCCCGAAGTTGTTATTTGTAGTGTCTCCTACGAATTTGTTATGTCATGTTTCTTTTTCAGCTTCTATTCGCCTTATGATATGCTCGCTTAAAATTGTCCTATAAATTCCTTTAGAATATCACACGGGAAACCGGAGTTGCCAACTACTACAATATAATATTATTACGTCTAAACCTAGAGGTCCATATCTTCCATTGTTCTAGAGGAGGAAGACTAGCGGCCTTGGTGGGTGTGTATAGTGTGAAATTTGGAACCCCTTGCCAGCGGCGGTCAGTCTGGCCATAAATTAATCCCCCACATAATATGCCAGTTCTTATGTGCCCAAGAAAAAACTCTGAAAGAGGACTTATTCTACAAGGGATCAAGTGCCAACCTGCCCCGTCTTCACACGTGCGAAAATAAAGTCCCGTTCTGGGATAAAAGTAAATTCTTCGCATCACACTTTTTTCAATCCAAGCAGCAAATTTTTCTGTTCATACCAACAAAATGATCATTTTTCATATTGAAGGGCCAAATGCCTTTTTTTGTGTTTTTGAACATTGGCTTGGATACTTCACATTTTAGTGTGGTTTCTGATTAGTTATTTAGACCCCACCTGACAGAGAATGATAGATAAATAACAAGAATGAAGAAATGATTATAAAAATACAAATCCAAATAATTTACACAATGATTATTATTTTATAATAAAATTTCAGAGAGCCCAGCCAGCTCGGTCTGTAAAATACACCAACTGGATCTCTACAGAAGGGTAAGATCTCTCTCTCTCTCTCTCCCCCCCCCCCACTGAGTGTCCTAGATATGACATTAAACAATCTGATGGTGAAGCTCTGGGAATACTGAGTACCTCTTCATTGCCATTGCTGCCTGGTCCACTCTGACCTGGAGTGGTAGCACCCAATAAGGTCTTATCTATTGGTCAAATAGAACTGTTTTGACATTCAAACTGTATGCAAACAAATGACTTATGCTAAATTGAATTTTTTTTAATAAAACTGTTTGATTATGTAACCATGTAAACAAATGACTGATGTTTAATTGAATTATTAGTGATACATAATAATACTTGGAACCATTTAACTTTGGACAAATGAATGAATTGTGTTTAATAGAATAATTATATGCAAACAAATTATTAATATTGAATAGAATTATTAGTGTTAGATAACAATAATGGAAACCATTTAACTTTTGTAGAAAAAAAATACTAGTATACAAACAAATTAATCCTAACTCATTTAAAAATGAAATTAACTACAAACTGTGCAAAGAAATGACTCATGTTAAATAGTGACTCTTACATAGGAATACTTGAAACCATTTAATCGTGTATAAACAAATGATTAATAGTAAATAGAATTATTTGTATTAAATAGCAATACTTGAAACCATTTAACTGTGCAAAAAAATGAGCTCAGCAAAACATGTTTATTAATCATATATATTTAATATATATGTATAAACAGGATATACAAGTCATATATATATATATATATATATAATTGTTGATATGCCATCAAACCAAACCAAACCTAAAACTTCAGAAAAAAATTACTTTATATTCCCTCTGCAGCAGAAAGGATTAAATAAAATTTGAACCATATCTGACTCTTTCTGAACTGATCTTTAGCTTTAAAGTCAATCTAGGGCAGATAGAAATGGGTGCAGAAAGTAGACAAGCTTTAGATTAATTTAAACTTCTCATACCACTGGACTGATCAAATCCTGAGTTGATCATCTGACTGACCACTAACCTTAAAATTTGTTCTTAATTGCAAGTCTGAATAGAGAAAAATATAATGATTATGTACACATATACAAAGGACAGACAGGTAGCCCTATCCCTGACTGAGAATAAAGTTGTCCCTGAGAACCCAACCCTCTAGGAATGTGTGTGTGTGTATGTGTGTGTGTGTGTGTGTCAGCACACTAAAATAAAAGTAGTGAAGAATGAGATAAGAATTTTGTGTGTGTGATAGAAATTCAGAAGGATGAATAAAGAAAACATCAAAAAAAGTCCACCCCAAAATGACTTAAATTACTCCAAAAATATTACATTTTTATCAATAAAGAATCAGTTATTCACTGTTGTATCAACAATTGATCTTGGTTGTTTTACAAAAACAAGTTAAATTATGTTCTAATTGGAAAATATTTCTAAAACAAAGCTAAGCTTCTCATTATCAAATGAAATCTTCAAAATATGTGTGTATGGATTAATATATATATGTGTACACAATTGTGATTAAAATTTAGTGCTGAAAATATTATGATATTGCTCAACTGTTTCATGAACTATAAAAAGTTTATGGATTAAAAATCATCAAAATCTTAGATAATAAAACATGATAAAAACTCACAACTGAGTTTCATGTGAACGAGTATTCAACAGAACTGTATACAATCCTTATGCAAAAAGTTGTGTATTAAATGTACTAGAGATCAGCAACATGAAACTCCTAGTTCTGAGATTTTCTCTTCTTTTATTGTTATCCAATCTTTAACTTGAAAAAAACTTATGTATCTGATGTCAATGTTAAAATTTTCTAGTAAAAAAATTTATTTACATGATATTAAAAATGATCAACACAGAATTTACAGAAGCAAATATTGAAGATTTTTCAAGTCATACTATGGTTTGATATTTATTAATTTGAAAGATTTTTTCTCTGAGCAATTGAAACACGGGCATATATATATATATATATAATTTGATTAAATATTATAGACATCCTTTGTCTACATATTTTTACTTCAATCCTTTCAAATCACTGTATGAATGTTATGATATCTGGCTGGAATTGGCTAAAAAATTTTCCGTAATTAATTGGTTCTAAAGTACTTTCGGATCCCTCTTGGACCATCATCAGTGGGTATGTGTAGATAGCAAAAGTACAAAACAGCATTTTATGTATATATATTTTTATACGTACACACATGCACATATATATGTGTGTGTGTGTGTATATATATATATATATATTTTAGCTCTTGGTTTGGTTGGCATGCATTCTGCTCTAGCTTTCATATGGGCATTGATGAAGTTTTCCTATTTTCATTCAGATTATGTGTTTCAGATATCTCCTGAAGAGTATCAAATTCGTTTCTTACAGTTATCATATATATTTATTGCTAATATCTCTATTGGTAAGTGAGAACCAGTCATATATTGTGGATTTTCTACTTTATTTCTACATAGAGTCGGGCATATCTTTGCTGTGACAAAGAGGAATATGCCTCACAATTCAAAGTACTATTTATCCACTACTTGTTTATGAGGATATAATCTATCTGTGCATTAGCATTATTTGGGTAAGTGGAGGTCCATAAATTTCCCTCCTTTTTGGAATTAAGTACTAATTAGTCTATTTTCAAGTGAGAAGTTTGTTAGTTCTTCCCCATTTCTGTTTGATGAGTTGCATGAGTAGAATTTGTTAGTTTCATTTTTGCCTAATTGAGCATTCATGTCTCCTCCAATGATTAGTACATTGTATTTTGGGAATGCTACAAACAAAGGAAGATAGTTTGTTGTAGAAGGTGATGATATTTGTTTTATCAATGGCATGGGTAGAACTGTAGCTTTAGATGATTGTTGAGCGAGGGTTGCTATTAAATGAAGCACACATCATTCTCAGTTGTATTTTCTCAATGCTATTTACTGATTTTAGGGCACAAGGACTAAGAAGCCTTTCTATCCCTCTAATGATGTCATTGATAGAGTTTTTCCATGCAGGTACTGAGACAAACGTCTATCTATTACCAGTATCATGGTATTGTATTTCTAGTTTGCTATGGTAGTATCTATGTTCTGGTATGAATACTATGTCTATGTTATGCTCTGCTGGAGATGTTGTTAACTCATGTAACTGGCCTATTCTATTCAAAGTCTTAATGTTAAATGTTGCTCTGTGAACTATGTTTTTGTATGAGTAATTTTGTGTTGGATTTGAGTTTGGGAGACACTAACAGTTATGAAAAGACAAGATAATATAAAAATAGCATACTCATTTAATAAAAGAAACCCAACAAATGTCAACACACAGAAATTTAAGAAGACACAAAGAGAACAATCAGAGAAAGAACAAAAAGAATACATTCAAGCATACATCAATAAAATAAGAAAAGATAGATAATCACGAATGGTAGACAGTTAATGAAGTGAACAAAAGGAAGAGCACCTCAAGAGCAAAACTAAAGGTGCCAGCCAAAAAGAATGAATACAAATGTGGAAAGAATATTTCAAGAATCTGCTAGAAGAATCCCCTAAAGTTACAAAAAAAAATCTTTCACAAAAATTATTAATAACCAACTAAACATCAAACTAAAACTGTTTACTCAAGGGAAACTCAATGAAGTTCTTAGAAAAATTAAAAGCAAAAATGGTGCAGACCTCAACAAAATACCCTAAAAATAAAGAAAACAAGGAAATTTAATGACTTACTACTTCGATTCTGCAATGTCATATATCAACAGAGAGATGGGCAAAAGGCTGCATCCTCAGCAAAAAAAAAAATCAGAACATTCTTAGGAAAAATCCACAACATCACAGATTCTAACAATACATCAAATCATCAAAGAAATTTGTGCAAAAAATCTTGAGACAACACTTATTGTTTGTAGATTTTCCAAGGCATTTGATTCCATACACAGAGGAAAGATGGAGCAAATACCTTATGGTCTCCCTAAAGAAACATAATGATGCTCTATAGAAACACAAAAGTCAAGGTATGCTCACCAAATAGAAACACAAACTTCTTCAATGTTGTTGTTGGAGTTTTGCATGGAAATACATTAGCACCTTAACTCTTTACAATCTGACAAGACTATATACTTCAAATAGCCATAGATATAATTAAAGAAAATGGCTTTACACTGAAAAAAAAGGCAAGGAGTAGACAATATCCTGCAAAAACTAATGGATGCAGACTATGCAGATGAAATAGTACTATTTACCAACACAACTGCCCAAGCCGAATCCCTGCTGCATTACCTGGAGCTAGCAGTAGAACATATTAGTCTCTACATGAACACAAACAGAACAGATTGCATGCATTTTAATAGAGAAAGACCAATCTTCACTCTAAATGGTGATCCTCTGAAATTAATTGACAAGTTCATGTACCTTCGCAGCAGTGTCTCATCTACTGAAAGTGATGTCACTATTCACCTAGAGAAGGCATGGACTGCTATTGGTAGGCTATTGATCATATGAAAGTCTGATCTATCGGATAAAATAAAACACGATTTCTTCCAAGTTGTGGTTGTGTCCATACTACTCGATGAATGCATGTAAACATGACAAAATGCCATTAGAAAAAGCTAGATGGGAACTGCACAAGAATGCTATGAGTTATATTAAACAAACCCTGGAAGCAACACTCCAGGAAACAACAGCTGTATGGCCACTTACCTCCCATCACAAAAACCATCCAAGTTAGATGAACAAGACATGTGGGACACTGCTGGAAAAGCAAGGACAAACATATAAGTAATGTTCTCCAGTGGACCCGTACACAGAGACATGACAGTGCTGGTTGACCAACAAGAACTTACCTACAACAGCTCTGTGCAGACACAGGATACAGTTTAAAGGACCTACCGGGAGCAATAGACAATAGGGATGGATGGAGAGAGAATCAGAAAAATCCATGCTAGCAGTAAAATTTGATAATGATATACATACATATATATATATTGTGACGGCAAATTGACTAAAATCCCAAAACGGGACTTTATTTTTGCACGTGTGAAGACGGGGCAGGTTGGCACTTGATCCCCTATAGAATAAGTCCTCGTTCAGAGTTTTTCTCTCGGGCATTTAAGACCTGGCATATTACGTGAGGGATTAATTTAGGGCCAGACTGACCGCCGCTGGCAAGGGGTTCCAAATTTCACACTATCCACACACCCACCAAGGCCACTAAACTTCCTCCCCTAGACAACAGAAGATATGGACCTATAGGTTTTAGTCGTAATAATGTTATATTGTAGTAGTCGGCAACTCCGGCTTCCCGTGTGATATTTTAAAGGAATTAATAGGACAATTTTAAGCAAGATAACATAAGGCGAATAGAAGCTGAAAAGGAAATGTGACACAAGAAATTCGTAGCAGAACTGCAAAGAACAACTTCGACAACGTGGTAACATTGAAATACATGAATCCTTTACTATACAAAGAGATACACTTTCAAAGTGTCAAATATATAATAAATGGACAGTCCACGAACATAAATGTCTTTCTTCTTTTCTTTTCTTTCGTTTTCCTTCAAATTGAGAGAGAGAGAGAGAGTGGTATATAAAATTTGGGTATAAAGGAGAAATAGTCCCAAAGTTACTAATCTTATTTTTCGACGGGGTTCCACTGGAGAATCTTTCTTCTTTCACGGGCTAATAGACTTTATGCTATTTTTAATACTGGCTTGAAGAACTCGGGTCCCTCGTGTCTCAGATATTCTTTTGTCTTCTACCCAGAATACTGGCTTTGGTTCGTCTGCCCGCTACGAACCCTGCCAAGCAACTTTTCTTTTCGTTTTTTTCGCTGACGGGAGGAAGGTGCCACTTCCGTTTTAGGGTCCCAGCCAATCATTTGGCTTCTCTCTCCTTCTCCCTTCCGGTGTCCGGCGACCTGAGGTCACTAAGTACCAACATCTGTTGATATCCCCTCTGTGACCTACATTCTTTCTTAACGGTTTGCTACTGTTCATTCCGACGGGAGGATAGTATTAATCTTATTTCTATCGTCTCCGTGGGATATCACGTGACAATATATATATATATATATATATATAAACAAAAAGAAAAAATATATATATGCATATATAAATAAATAGATATATATTTTAATTTTATCATACAACATGTGATACCCTGTCCTCATCAGCCACCAACGAGGATTGATCCCAGAGTTTTGGTGACTAAGACAGTACTGCCACCACCAGCAACTTTTGCTACATTGGGCCGTCGTGTCACATGCATTTTATTTTCTTGATGTTATGATCATGACCAAATCCAGCTCTATTCTTGGCTTGCTTCAAATTTATTTTGAGCACTGTTACTCAACAATATGTGCATATATATATATATATATACACACACACACACACACACATAATAGATATAATATCTTCAAATCTATAATGACAAATATTAATATGAAAAAATCCAGGATGTTGTTTTATCATATTATTGGAATGAGAGATGATTGCAGATTGTTAGAAATCAATGAGATTTTTTACATATTTCACCCTATTTGGCAGACATTATTTTATAGGAGAATAATATCAAAATTGACAATGGATAAGAAAAATTTTAAAGATGAAAACTAAGACATTTATTTTCCTACCACACCTTCATACTTCTTGATGATTTTTCATTTAGATATTTTGTTTTGATGATGATGTTTTAATGAAATTTGATACGTTTAACATTAGCTGTAGCCTGTCCTAGGTTTGCTTACACATTGACCTTAGTGGTAGCCAATAATCCTGATGTCACAACACTCCTTCCATTCTGTGTCTCTCCTTTTTTAGCCACCTACACTTGTTTATCTATTTCTTCTTATTGCTTAATGCAACAAAATAACCAACATTCTGAGGGAGTCTTTCATGAATTGACTTTTCCATTTATTTTTCATGATTACTCCATTCATACATACATAAATACATACATATACACATACACACACACATGTATATGTATATATATATATATATATATATTCTTTTTCTTTTTGAATAGTTTAAATGTAATTTTAACAGTTGTTGCTGTTAAAAAAACAATTGTAGAAGTTTGTTTTTTTGTTGTATTTTAGTTGTCTTGATAAGAGTATAATTCTCCTCTTTAAAAAACAATATATATATATATATATATATATATATATATATATATATATATACATGCATCAATATATACATATACACATATATGTGTGTGTGTATGTATGCATGTATATACTTATATATGTATGTATGTACGTATGTACATACATATATGTATGTATGTATATACATATATGTTTGTATATACTCATATATGTATATATATAGATGTATATATTTATACATGTATATATTTATGAATAGGATGACGAGATTTGTGATAAACAACGGGTATGTCAATACATCAATCCAAAAGGCTGGAGTTCCCGGCTTTCCAGGTTGTATTGAACATACCACTATGTTGTGGGATCGAATAAAAATGGCGAAAAATGATAAATCCAAACTCCACATCATTTGGTTAGATCTAGAAAACGCATATGGCTCAGTAAGACACCAACTACTTGAGAAAGCAATGGAGTTCTTTTGGATTCCAGAGGATATTAAAAACCTCATATCAACGTACTTTAAATGTACTTATGTGAGGTTTTCTAATAATAAATATTCAACTAACTGGCAAAAGTTGAATATTGGCATCATGATGGGTTGTGTTATCTCTCCACTACTTTTCGTATTGGTAATGGAGATGATATTACGTAGTACCAATGTCAACACCAATCAAATAACCGGTCCATCTATGAAGGCTTTTATGGATGATGTAACTCTAATTGCAGAATCCAGATCACACATGGAACAACTGGTGACCCGCCTCCAAGAGCTCTTCAAATGGACTGCTAAGAAAATAAAGCCCTCAAAGTGCCGAAGTTTATCGTTGCTGAAAGGAAACTGCAAAGAAATAAAGTTTTCTGTCAATGGAAACGAAATCCCTATGATCTGCGAAAAAAGCGTTAAGAGTCTCGGTCGCTGCTATTCCCTACCACTTACTGATCAACATTGCTGGCAGGACCTAAGGAAACAGCTACAAAATGGATTACGCTCCATTGATGAATGTGACCTCAGGAACAAAGATAAAATATGGTGCATTTATTTTGGATTAATTCCTAAATTAGCATGGCCATTGCAAATATATGCGGTATCACATACAAAAGTTGAAACAATGGAGCAGTTAATCAGTAAATCTATAAAAAAATGGTTGGGAGTACCTAACTCCTTAACAAACGTGGCACTATATAGTTCATCAACAAAACTAAAACTTCCAATGTTGTCACTTGTTGAGGAATATAAATTAGGAAAAGCGCGACTCTTCCAAATGCTGAGTGACTCTCGCGACCCACTGGTGAAGAATGCCCAGCCTTCTGTGATAACCGATCGGAAATGGAAGGCAAAAATAGCTGTTGAGAATGCTAAATCGGCCCTTAGGATGAAAGACATAATTGGCATTGTGGCAAATGGAAAAGCAGGTCTAGGCCTACATTCACAGCATTGGTGGTCAAAAGAATCCACGGCAAACAGAAGAAAAATGGTGTCGGAAGAAATCCATCATCTTGAGGAAGTTAGGCATTTTGCTACAGCTATAGGACAAAGGAAACAGGGTACATGAACTAAGTGGGAGAATGCAAAAGACAGAGCTGTCACATGGCACATGGAACCAAAGAAATTAAGTTTCCTCATAAAAGCGGTCTATGACGTCTTACCAACACCAGTCAACCTTCATGCTAGGGGGTTAACTACATTCAACCGATGCAGAGCATGTGGGAAAACTGCGAGCCTCAAACATATTCTCACTGGATGTGAGTATGTTCTAAGAAGCTATACTTGGAGACATAATGAAGTCCTGGAGATTTTTTCTGAAGTTTCAAAAACATATTGTGAGACTGCCAATAAATCTCTAAATATTATCAACAACAGAGCAATTCAGTTCGTTAAAGAAGGAAATATTTCGAAAATTGCACGTGAAAATAAGTGTAAACCATCATTGCCTGAGGGCTGCACGGACTGGCACGTCACAACCAATTTAAAACATAACTATATATTTCCAACTGAAATAGCATTAACAACAAAACGTCCAGATATTGTCACTTGGTCCGTTAAAGCAAAAAAAGTTTTCATTATTGAATTAATGGTCCCTTATGAAGAAACTTTCGACTGGGTACATCAGCGTAAGTTGGAAAAATATGAAGATCTGCAAGAACATTGTGTCAGAAATGGCTGGATAACAAATGTATTTCCTATCAAAGTCAGATGCAGAGGTTTTATTGCTAACTCAACCTCCGTTTTCTTAACTAATCTTGGACTTCCTCCATCGGACAAGAGAAAATACATGGAAAAGATCCAAGATAAGGCTCTAACTGCATCAGCATGGATCTGGCAATCCCACAGAGCGACAACAATCTGACAAAGTCTGGTGGTGTCGTAAGATACTGCTGGGGCGCTCTGGGCTAGTGGTATAATGCTTCGGCCCCGAAACTATGCCTGTACCCAGAGTCATCATCTGATGAAGGCTTTGTTAGAAGCAATACTGTTGTATAAACATCAGTTATTGTATGATTCCTACTTATATATCTATATGCATATGGATGCATATTATATATATATTCTCATGCATATACATATGTATAAATACATGTATATACATACAGACATATATACATACATGTACACCCACATGTGTATACACATATGTACAGACATAATTATGTACATATATATATATATACACATGCAAATGTATGAATATACATATATATATATATATATATATGCAAATGTATGAATATACATATATATATATGCAAATGTATGAACATATATATATATATATATATATATATATATGCAAATGTATAAATATACATATATAGTTTTAAATGTATATATATATATATATATATATATATATATATATATACACAGTGGTACATATATATATATATATATATATATGAGTGCATATATATATACATAGACATGTATGTATACACACATACACACACACACACAGACATATATATATATACATATATATTTATACATATATATACATTTATTTATGTATATATGAATACATATGTCTATAAAAAGGATATGAATATATCCATATAAACGTAAATGAATATCTGTGTAAGTATGTATATATAAGTATTAATATATATGTATGTATATATAAGTATACATATATACAACTATATACATGCATATATACATATGTTTATATATATATAGATATATATATATGTGTTTTTTTTTAATATAATATATAAATATATTAAATTTTATATGTATATATTTTTAAATGAGTAGGTCCATGAAGAGATTCGTAAATTTTTATCATTTATTCATATTTGTTCTTACATATGTGTATTTTTCCAGCTTGATGCTTTCATCAGAGAACATGCACAACCTACTACAAAACCTACACTCCAAAATAAAATTTACTATTGAACACAGCTCGAAAGAACTACCATTTTTAGATATCCTTATAAAAAATGTAAATGACCACATTCTAACAGATATCTACCACAAACCAACAGACACCTAACAATACCTCCACTTTAAAAGCCACCACCCCAAAAACCGTATAAAACCCATCCCTTACATTCTTTCATGTAGAATACACACAATAATCACAGATAAAAACCTAAAAAACTCGCCTTAAAGAACAACACACAACCCTAAACCAGAGAGGATACCCAACAACACTATTAAATAAAGGATTGGAATTAGCTGAAAAATATCACAAAGAGAATTAAGGAACCCAAAAAAATACGATGAGAAACCTCGAGCGTACGTCACAACCTACAACAAAAACAACCCAGAGCTATTCACAGAAATAGTGAAAAATCAAGAACTTAAAAACAACGACAGAATCAAAGAAATACTAGACACAACAAAAATCATTAAAAGCCGGACACAACCCAAAAATCTCAAAAGAATACTCACCTCTTCTACATTTAGAAAAAATACAACACAAAAAGTTACCAAATGCAATAACAAACAATGCAAAATATGTGATGTAATTTTAGAAGGAAAATCCTATTCCTTTAAAAACCTGGTAAATAAAATCCAAAATAAATAAAAACTTAAGCTGCAACTCAAAAAAATGTAGTCTATATAATTGAATGTAGCAAATTCAAAGAAATATAAACTGGGTCAACACAAGCCCTTAATACAAGCACATCACTTCACAGGAGCAATATCAAAATAACAGAAAACAGAAAATTAAATGTATTGAAACACCTATATGAATGTAGTCAAGGTGAATTTAAAATAATGCCCATATATCAAACTAATGACTACACGCTACTTCAAATAAAGGAAAAAAATTTTATAGATAAATTTAAACCAAAGTTGAATAAAACATGAATTATAAACACACACAAATGGAAACAAACATACATATATATATATATATATATATATATATATATATATATATATATATATATACACACACAAAAATTATTAGTAAAGAAAAAATAATAATTACCAGTATATTTCAAGCCACACTACCACACTCACACACTTACACGCATGGGTTGGAGGGGAAATCTCAAGATACACACTTACAGAAGAATAACTGTAAGTGAAATCTGAAACAACTCCAAACACACTCTTAGAAAAAGAGAGGAGTGACTTCCATATAAACCCATAACCAACTGAAAATCATTCAAACTGCATACACTGGTGAGTTCAAGTCTCATTGAATACTCCATTAACAAGGTCTTGTGCCATACATGTTCTCTTATGAAAGCATCAAATTGGAAACATACATGTATGTAAGAACAAAATGAATAAATAAATCCTACAAAATATACAAATCTCTTCAAGGACTTACTCATTTTAAAATATTTCTTTATCTCGTTGGATAAAAGCATTTAAATATATATATATATATATATATATATATATATATATATATATTTAAATATATATATATTAAATATATATATATTTATTTATATATATATATATATATTTAAAAACATTTAAATATATATATATATATATATATATATATATATGTGTGTGTGGAAGTAAATAATGGAGTGAATTCCGACAATATATACAGAAAAATTGATGACAATGTAATCCAAGTAGTAGGAGAGATTTATTGAGAAGCAAAGTCAACACTATAGCGTTTTGGTTCTAATGAACCATCATCTGGACTGTGAGGGATGATATTAGTGATGTTAAATCAACGATGGATGTTTAAAACTACAAAAACCTAGGGAAAATTTGTATAACAAGAAAAAGTTAGCCATTTAATTAGTGAATCAGCATTGGTTTGTTTTTGAATTAGGTCATTTGACTTATTAGAAATATTGTGTAGAATTTATGTTCCATTTGTTTATTGATAGAGATTTCAAATCAAAAGGAGAAAGAAAAAGAAAAAGAAGCCCTATATATAAAACAAAAAAACCTAAAATCAATAGAATTAATTTTGAAAATAGCGACAGTGTTTTGAAATACATTTAGTTTTTTTTGGGGGGGGGGGGTAAATATTCCATATTTCTTGATAATATTCCATTTCCGTTGATAGCATTCTGTTTTTTGAATTCATCAGCATTTGCATTTATGCAATTTAAAAATCTAAAAAAACTCTTTAAAAAACTCTTTAGAAAACACTCTTTATACATGCAAGCAACCCTTGATGATAGCCTATGAAAGGTCCGAAAGCGCTCAGGACAATTTTGGTAAATTCATCCAGCAATTCCAACCTGAAACCAAGACACTTATCAGGAAACTTGAAAGGATCTTAATAAAATTATATAGACAAAATGTGTCTATAATTTAATCAAACATGCATATATATATATATGCACATATATATATGCATGTTTGATTATATATTGAGAAATCAAATTGGTCAATATATATGCACATATGTATGTACATATATAAATACATGTATATATATATATATATATGCACATATGTATGTATATATATAAATACATGTATATATATATATATATGTAAGTGTATATATATATATATATACAGAAATATAGATATGTATATATACGTACAAGGCTCATTGAATAAGTTTCCAGACTTTTTTTGTATGGGCACTTTTATTGATAGTACACACATGAAACTCTAGTCCCCTTTGAAGTAATCTCCTCCAGCTGCAATGCACTTGTTATACCATTCCAACAACTTCTGGAAGACCCCATGGAAGTCCTCTTGTTTGAGCGTATCAATGACCTTCGTCACAGCCTCTTTCATCTCCTCAATTGTCTCATAACGAGAATAAGCAAAAGTCACAGGGAGCAAGGTCTGGACTATAGGGAGGGTGACGAACTGTCCATCTTGGTCAAATAGTTTGTGACAAGGATGGAGTTGTGGACTGGTGCATTGTCCTGGTGGAAATGCCACTGATCCGATTTGAAGAGTGCTTGCCTCTTCCCTAAGAATCTCTTCCTGAACTCCCTTAAAACCTCAACATAGTATTCCTTGTTGACTGTCTGTCCAGTGGGAACCCAGTGCATCTAGATCATGCCAGTGCTGTCAAAAAAAGGGATCATCAAAAGTTTGTGGGTGGATTTGCTCTATCTGGCCTTCTTGGGTCTGGGAGAGCCAGCATGCTTCCACTGGGAACTGTCTCTTGGTCTCTGGGGCATAGCAATAGATCCAGCTTTCATCGCAGGTAACTAGAGCATCAAGAACTGCTGGATTTGAATTGATCAGCTCAAGTATCTCCCTGCTGTCATGACAACGTCTTTCTTTCTGATCTTCTCTGAGCACCCTTGGAACAAACTTTGCGCAAATCTTCCGCATCTTCAGTTCCTCGCAAATTATTGTGTGTACAGTTTGCACACTGACATCAAACGGTGCATTTATTGTCTCTAAAGACACACGACGGTCCTTATCCAATTTGGCCAATCAACTCTGGTGTTCTGACTTCCTTACTCCTCCCACACATCTCATTATTCCTCACAGACTCTCTGCCTTCCTTGAATCTCTTATGCCACTCAAAAACTGATGCTTGATTCATGCAAGATGCTCCAAAAGCAGTCTGAAGCATTCCATATGTTTCTGTGGCATCATTTTTTCCAAGTTTAAAACAGAATTTTATTGCATATCATTCTTCTAAAGTGTCAGATTGCATTTTTGAAATTCACCAGCTGTGACAACCAGGCTTTAGTAGGTTGTATTCTAATTCCTGTTGTAGCTGTTTATTTGGACCTGAAATCATAAAAATTGGTCAGTCATCTCATAAGATGTATAGCAATAACATACTGAATTTTCAAGAGTCTACAACAATTTTAAATGCCTGTACAAAAAAAAGTCTGGAAACCTATTGAATGCTCCTCATCCATGTGTAGATATACATCTGGTTAGTACAGGGCACTTTCTTCACTACCTCAAACTAGACATAAGGAAAATAAGACAACTTGAACATCTTTACTTAAAGATCCTAAAAAGAAAATACTCAGCAGTATTCAATAGAACATACTTTAATGAAAATATATATATATATATATATATAAATATTCATACAGTCAATGACAAAAATATTCATGCACCCATGAATATTGAATATTTGTACCCATTTCTTAGAATTTAATACTTTTATGATGTTAGACTTTATATGTTATAAAGTACAAAAAAAACGTATATAAAACTCAATTTTGAGAACGATCAATTAAATTTATTAAATATGAGAAGAAAACAAACAAAAGAGGAAAAGACAAAATTATTTACACAAAAAATTGAAAATAATTATAATTTTAACTATATTAATTGTTAGTAGCATGATCCCTTGTCTTTCTAACTTGCTGTAGTCATTTTCTGAAATTTTTGAATTTTATTTGAACAAGTCTTTTTCTTCCATTCTTCAATGGTTACACATTCTAATTCCTGAAGGTTTTTCAGTGACCAACGATTTATTTGAACTTTCAATTCTTGCCATCGATTTTCAATTGGATTCAAATCATGACTCATTAAAGTCCATGGCACAAACTGTAATCTTCTTTTTCTGAAGCCACGCAGTCACTGATTTAGATGTATGTTTGGGATGATTATCTTGCTGGAAAGTAAATTGCCAACCAAGATCAAAATTTTCCACTAATAGTTGTAGACTTTCACCCAGAATTTTGATAAAAGTCTTCAGATTTCATTATTCATAAATGTTGGCCTCACTTTTTTTTTGGTACCAAATCTTCTGTACATTATTATGTTGAAAAAGCTCAATTTTTTTTTCATCATCACTCCCTCTACTTGGTTCCCCTAAAGTTCCTTTGTCCAGGAATGTTTTGACCAAACTAAACCAAGCAACAATGTGACATGGTTTGTGAAGAGCGGTTCATCTTGGTCGCTTTCTATTAAAATAACATTATATTGTGTGAGTACTTATGCTGATACCCATCATATTAAAATGTTTCGTTATATCTTTCAAAATTTCTCTTGGGTTTATATTAACCTTATAACACAGCTTTTGTGTAGTTCACAGTGACAATTTTGGCTTTTCTTCCATGCCCAAGCATGTTCGCTAATAGTCCTGGAGACCTGGGTTCAATCCCAGGTCGCATTATACCAAAGACTTTAAAAATGGTACTTGATACCTCCTTGCTTAACACTCAGCAATATAAGGTACGTATCGAGGGTAAAGTGGAGCAATCCCGGGAAAGGAGTAGCACCCTCCCCTACACCTCGGTGTAGTAGCTATTGAAAAGGGAGCCTTCTGGTCGCCCTTGATTACAGTCGCCAACTTTACAACTTATAATGAACTGTATTGTAGATCTAGGGATAGCTAACAGGTTTGAAATAGTTCTGTAACTATTTCCTAACTTGTGGAAGTTAATAATTCTCTTTTTCTTGTCAACACTAAACTCCTTTGTCTTCCCCATCATGTAAGAATAACAATGGTGACACTCAATGCATCACATGATGATCTTTGCTGGAATCATTACAAATATTCAACTGAAGAAATAGTCTTGAAGGCTTCACCAATAAAATAATTATGTAAATTACTTACTTACATGAATCAATCAATTTAAATATTTTCTACTGTACGCATTTTACAAATTTGTTGTATTTAAAACTGAGTTTTATATTCCTTTTTTGTGCTTATTAACATATAAAAAACTTGGCATCATACAGGTATTAGATTCTGTGAAATAGATAAAGATATTCAAAATTGATGTGTGTACGAATAATTTCATCGTTGACTATATATATATATATATATATATATATATATATATACTTATGTATATGCATATGTACATATATATACATAGATAGTGGATAAATGGTAGAATCCAAGAGTCATGGAAATATGATCCCCATACAGAAACCAGGGAAAAACAGCTTGAATCCAAAAAACTACTATCCAGTAGCACTAGAAAGTTGTTTGTGCAAGATTTGTTTATTGAATCCATCAACCTTATTACCAACTTCCAAACCAAAAATCTACAAGAAATCATGTGGTCAGATTAGAAACCTCCATAATAGAGAAAAATATCCAAAAACATTTCATTGCAATTCTTTTTACCTGGAGAAGGTGCACAAGACCACCAAGAAGTCTGGTACAATGAAAGATCAAAACATCCTTGGACTGAAAGGCAAATTGCCCAGTTTCTTAAAAAAACTTCCTCTTAAACAGGAAATTCTGAGTCTGGATTGGATCAACACTGTCAAACTTCCATTATCAAGAACTGGGATCACTGAGGGGACTATCAGTGACCCTCTTCAACGTAAGACTCAACATCAACAAATACCTGAATCTTAGAGTTGATGACTTCTGTATAACCTCCAGATCTAAATATGTTGATAACTTCTCCAAAATTAAAACTCAATGCAGACATTTTGGCCAATTAAGGAAAGTGAATAACAATCCAAAAGCTAGATGGAACAGAAATGTTGGTAATCAATCAATAAAAATAATTTTTAACAAAAAACTAACTTTCATTCTTCACTTACTATACTTAAAAGAAAAATACTGCAGAGTACTAAAACTCCTCTATGTAATAGTCCACCCAGAATAGGATGCTGACCAGCAGATGTATATATATATATAGAGAGAGAGACCAACCAGATCAATATATACATATGTCTGTGTCTCTGTGTATATATATATATATATATATATATATATATATATATATATATATATATAGATCAATCAGGAAATCTTATCAGAAATCTCTGAAAACAATTTACCATGTAAGTTCTAGATGCCTTCAGAACATCCCCAGTGGAGAGCTTATATGCTGAGGTTCATGATCAACCTTTACATCTCAGATTCTAAAAATCAGCCCTCCAATACTACACTAAAATCAAATCACTACCTACTAACCTGGCTCATGATTGCATTTTCAACCCCAAACAACAATCTCTATTTAATCAAAAAGAAAAAGCAATAAAACCTTTTAATGAAACCCAAATTGAAAAAAGCAGAAATCTTACTCACCAACATCCATGATACCATAGAGGTAAGCTCTCCCTACTGGTTACTTAAACAACCAGTGGTAATCCTCAACCTAACCAAATTCATCAAAAAGAACACTCATTATCAAGAGAAACTCTTCAACATCCAAGAAAAATACTCTAACTATTCCCAGATTTATACAGATGGCTCCCAAGACAGAAACAGAACTAGATGTGGAGCAGTTTTCAACAGTAAAACTAGAAAAAGATGCCTTCCTAAAGAAGCCTTCATTTTTACCACCAAAACCTGTGCATTAGAACTGGCATTCGACATTGTCTGAACAAGCAATTCAAAAAGATTTGTCATCCATTCAGATTCTTTCTCTGTACTACTATCTATTAAAAATTGAAAACTGGATAATCTTCTAATCATCAAACTCTTAAACATACTAAACTCCATGAGCCTGACCAAAAGGTGGATCTTGAGACATATAGGAATCTAAGCAATTAGGAGACAAATTGAAAAAATCGGGTCTCTGTTTTGTGGTTTGAAATTATAGAAGGTTCAACAATTTTCCAGAGTTTTTTATTGTGTATATAAACGAATATCTTAGAATCTTTAAGAATAAACAGGTACAAAAAGCCATGTGCAACTCTTCAGTTCTTCCTAAGACCTGCCATGTTTAAATGTCCCTCAGATTCTATTGGCCAAATTTGAATTTAATGCTTTTTCAAAAATTATTGTTTTGTAATTTACAAGGACTGAAATGAAGTGATAGAAGAACAAAAGTTAGTTATGTATAAATTTCAAATAAATGTTAAAGAGGAGGATGTGAATAAGTACAGACAAGTTCTTCCTGTTATAGTTAACAGTTTCTTACTGTTGTGCAGTTTTTAAGAAAATTAAATGCAATAATTGCAAAAATTTATTATCTGGAAGAGATAATGTGGAAGAAATACTTGAAGTAAACATTTTCAGGGTTCTCTTTTATATCCTATAATATAACTACAATTTTTCTTTCTATATAATTATTTAGGCATTGGTAAACTGATAAAAGATTATTTTTTTCATTCATCAAAGGAAACTGAATCTTTCTGCAAATTCTGATTTTTTTTTTATTAAAAAAAAAAATCAGAATTTGCAGAAAGAGAGTCACAGGATAGAAAAAATAAGAAAGAATATTTGTTTAGAGCTCTACAAATGTTCTCTTAAAAATGATAATATTGCAAGGAACATTTTAAATAAAAAAGAAAACTTCAAATATTCAGCTAAATTTCCAATCAGTAACATGTTTCTATAAGTATTAATTTTTAGATCTTTATTGTTTGTATTTAATTTATTTGCTTGTTTGTATTCCATTTATTTGTTTCTTATTTATATTCTTTTATTTAACATTAACATAATTTGTTTGTCAGTTTATCTATTTAATTATTGTTTATTCACAATTCAGTTGTTGCTGTAATTGATTAATACTCACATAATAAGTATTAAATAATGTTGTAACTTTACAGAATAATTATCAAAATTGAAATAAAAGCATACAATACTGATTATGATTTTTTTTTAGATATTTTCAAATTTGAAACAAATAAAGAACAAATTTCAGTCTTTAAAATTTAATGAAAAATAAAATGATGTTTAGTTTATTAACTTTAATGTTGCATTCAACAACAAATTTTTTTATTAATTATTTCTTTAAAATACATATTAAACAAAATTCGGTATAAAATCCAGCTTTACTTTTTTGAAGGCAATTTTTTAAAGTTTTCTAAAACCTTTTTTAGTTTACAATCATTCATTGACATTACATTAGGATTACTGTCTATCTCACTAACCTAATGAACTACTTTTCTGCCATCATTTCACAATTAAATTTCAGTGGTCTCGGTCCAACAGTTCTAGGAATGATATCCTACTAGGCTCCTTCTACAGGTTTTGATTTCATCCTGCAGGGTGTCTAACCACCCTCCACACCAGAAAGACTCAGTGGGAATATCCATTTCATCACCAATGACCCAAATATGAAACAGGTAGTACTGGATTACTAAGTACTACTAGTGCTTTGAGCAACCTGACACATATATATATATTCAGTAAAGTTGGCGACCTTAGTCGAGGGTAACCTAAAGGCTCCTTTTCATCAAGGTATAGGGGAGGGCGCTACTCCTTCCCTGGACTGCTGCACTTTACCCTTGATGCTTACCTTATAATGCTGAGTGTTAAGCACGTTCATATATATATATATATATAAATTATTAGTAATCAATTAGACATCAAACTAGGACAGTTTACGCAAGGACTCGAGTCAGTACAAAGAAAAATTAAAAATAGGAAATACCCCCAGAAGTGTGGAAAACTGCTCCGACACTGTAATGTCGTATATAGCCAAAACACAGATGGACAAAGGGATGCATCCTCACCTTCCCTAAGAAGGACGACCTCAGATTAGCCAAGAACTACCAAGGTATAACACTTACACCCATAGCTGCCAAGATCTACAATGCTCCACTACACAACCGCATAGAACCCAAAATTGAGAAGATATTGAGAAAGAACCAAAATGGCTTTTGGAGAAATCAATCCACGACATCACAAATTTTTACTATCCGTCAAATTCTAGAAGGTGCACGTGCAAAAATCCTTGAGGCAACAATATTATCTGTCAACTTCTCCAAGGCCTTTGACACCATACACAGAGGGAAGATGGAGCAAATACTATTCGCCTACAGCCTATCCAAAGAAACTGTCACAGCCATAAAAAAACACTATAAAGTAAAAGTCTGCTCCCCGGATAGAGACACAGACTACTTTGACATTGTAGCAGGTATTGCTGCAAGGAGACACATTAGCCCTATACTTGTTTATCATCTGCCTAGACTATGTGCTTAAAACGTCTATAGATATAATGAAAGATAACGGTTTCAAGCCTGTAGGGGAAAGAAGCAGAAGATACTCAGCTCAAACAATTATGGACATGGACTACACCGATGATATAGCGCTTCTGACAAATACACCCACCCAAGCCAAAACACTGCTGCATGGTCTGAAATAAGCAGCAGCTGGCATAGGCCTCCATGTCACCACAGACAAGATGGAATACATGTGCTTTAATCAAAGAGGCGATATCTCCACACTTGAATGGTAACTTTCTGAAACTAGTGGGCAAGGAAGCAGTGTCTCATCAACCAAGAAAGATGTCAACATGCGACTAACAAAGGCATGGACAGCTATCGATAGGCTATTGGTCACATGGAAGTCAGACCTAACTGATAAAATAAAATGCAGTTTTTTCGAAGATATTGACTCTATGGAGAGTAAATCTAAAAAGGGGGTGTTAAATAAAACAGTTTTTTCCTAGCAGCAATCATGTCAATAGTGCTATATGGATGCACCACATGGACGCTAACTAAACGTATGGAGAAAAAGCTTGATGACTATTACAGAAGAATGCTGCAAGCTGTATTGAACAAGTCCTAGGACAGTTTACGCAAGGACAAAACAGCAGCTATACGGCCACCTACCACCCATCATGAAAACTATCCAAGTTAGACGAACCAGACATACTGGACACTCATAAGCAATATGCTCCTGTGGACCCCTTCACATGGACAAGTAAAGGTAGTATGTCCAACTAGAACCTATTTACAACAGTTCCATGCCTATACAGGATGTAGCCTTGAAGACCTGCTGGGAGCAATGGATGATAGAGATGAGTGGCAAGAGAGGATCAGGGAGATCTGTGCTGGCAGCGTGACTTGATGATGATATATATATATGTGTGTGTGTGTGTGTATATATATATATATATATTCAAGCATGTTCTTTTCAAGACAGCAGAGTATTTTCTTTTTAGGATCTTTTAGGGAAGACATTCAAGTCATTTTATTTTCTTTATGTTTTGGTCGAGGTGGTGAAGAAAGTGCCCCTGACTCGGCCAAGCAATAAGCATAAAAAATAAAAAAAACCAACTTAAATAAAATTGCATTCAACACAGGTATTACAATATTAAATATATTCAATATTTAAACCTAGCACCACTTCTAACAGAATAAGCCAACTATATATTATAAAAAAAATTTTGAAATAAAAATACACAGCAACAAACTCTGAGGATGACTAGTGCAATGGTCGAAATCATTTGGGCGAGTATAGGGCACTTTCTTCAACACCTTGAACAAGACATAAGGAAAATAGTAATAAGAATCAAAGATTTTCACTTAAAGATCTTAAAAAGAAAATACTCTGTGGTCTTCAACAAAACATGCTTGAATAATGACTAGCTGCATAAGTATATATATATATATATATATATATACACGTGGTGAGTTCAATAAGTTTCCAGACTTTTTTTGTACAGGCATTTATAATTGGCATAGACTCTTGAAAATTCAGTATGTTATTTCTATACATCTTATGAGATGACTGACCAATTTTTATGATTTCAGGTTCAAATGAACTGCTACGGCACGAATGGGAATACAACCTACTAAAGCCTGATTCTTACAGCTGGTGAATTTCAAAAATGCAATCTGGACATGAGGACACTTTAGAAGAACGATATGCAATAAAATTCTGTTTTAAACTTGGAAAAAATGATGCCACAGAAACATATGGAATGCTTCAGACTGCTTTTGGAGCATCTTGCATGAATCAAGCATCAGTTTTTGAGTGGCATAAGAGATTCAAAGTAGGTAGAGAGTCTGTGAGGAATAATGAGATGTGTGGGAGGAGTAAGGAAGTCAGAACACCAGAGTTGATTGGCCAAATAAAGAATTTCATGGATAAGGACCGTCGTGTGTCTTTAGAGACAATAAATGCACCGTTTGATGTCAGTGTGCGAACTGTACACACAATTATTTGCGAAGAACTGAAGATGCAGAAGATTTGCATGAAGTTTGTCCCAAGGGTGCTTAGAGAAGATCAGAAAGAAAGACGTTGTCATGACAGCAGGGAGATGGTCGAGCTGATCAATTCAGATCCCACAGTTCTTGATGCTCTGGTGACCTGCGATGAAAGTTTGATCTATTGCTATGCCCCAGAGACCAAGAGACAGAGTTCCCAGTGGAAGCATGCTGGCTCTCCCAGACCCAAGAAGGACAGACAGCAAATCCACCCACAAACTTTTGATGATCCCTTTTTTTTGACAGCACTGGCATGATCTACATGCACTGGGTTCCCACTGGACAGACAGTCAACAAGGAATACTATGTTGAGGTTTTAAGGGAGTTCAGGAAGAGATTCCATTGGAAGAGGACAGCACTCTTCAAATCAGGTCAGTGGCATTTCCACCAGGACAATGCACCAGTCCACAACTCCATCCTTGTCACAGACTATTTGACCAAGACAGTTCGTCACCCTCCCTATAGTCCAGACCTTGCTCCCTGTGACTTTTGCTTATCCCTAAGCTCAAGGAAAACTTAGAAGCTGTCGTTATAAGACAATTGAGGAGATGAAAGAGGTCGTGATGAAGGTCATTGATACGCTCACACAAGAAGATTTCCATGGAGCCTTCCAGAAGTTGTTTGAATGGTACAACAAGTGCATTGCAACCAGAGGAGATTACTTCAAAGGGGACTAGAGTTTCATGTATGTACTATCAATAAAAGTGCCCATATGAAAAAAGTCTGGAAACCTATTGAAGGCACCTCATACTTATTTACATCTATATATATATATATATATAAACACACACACACACACACACACACATATATACATACATTTTTACATATATTCAAACATATTTACATATATATATATATATATAAATACATATGATATATATATATATATATATATATATACATATTTATACAGACATTGACATATAGGTACATAATAATATGTATACATACATATATATACCTGTACATATATATATTTATATATATACATACATATATATATATATATATATATATGTATACATACAGACACACACACATATATATCCATATATGTGCACACACACACACAAATATATACATAAAAACATATATATATATATACTCATACATTCATATATACTTGCACATATACATATATATATATACACACACACACACACACCTATATATATATACCTACACACAAACACATATATATATATATCTATATATATATACACACAGATACATACACAATTTTATATACACATATATACCCATACATATAATAATTACATCATATATATATATATGAATTATAGTATAGAAGAAAAGAGAGTAATTTTCGGCTTTCCAAGCATGAAAATCAATGTTATATATCTGTTAGTGGTATCTTTCCTTTTTTTATGAATATACTGTCAGATTTTACTGATGTCTCTTCACAATATTTTCTGCTTTTTATATACATATTTTTCTATATGCATATTTCACCTCACCTACACGAGTGCCTAGTCAGCTGGGGCTGTAGCATACACCAACTGCAGAAGGGTAAGACCTCCCCCCAATGATTGTCCTGGGTATTACACTAAACAGGTTCCAGTAATGCTGAAGTTTTGAGGAATGCAGAGTACCCCTCTATTGCCATTGCTTCCAGGTCCACTCTGGCCTGGAGTGGTAGCACCTGATAGGGTCCTATCTATGGGTCAAATAGAACTAAGTGTGTACTTATACCAAACTGAATTGCTTGAAATTGAACTGTTTTTGTATGCTAAACTGAATTGCTTGAAATTGAACTGTTTTTGTATGCTAAACTGAATTGTTTGAAATAGAACTGTTTTAACATTAAAACTGTACTTATGCTCAACTGAATTGTTTGAAATAGAACTGTTTTGATATTTAATTGTGTGTAAACAAAAACTATGTTTGACTAAACTGAATATCTTGAAATAGAAATGTAAATAGGAATTAAACTGTGTACTTATGCTAAACTGAATTGTTTGAAATAGAATTGTTTATTTGTATAAAAATGAATTTGGCATTAAATAACCTACCTAAGTTGATATGCCATAAAACCCAAACAAACAAACAACCTCACCAACTAAACTTTTTGATCATCACAGGCAGTGTCAATTTTTACTTTATTTTCCTGTCTTTTAATTTTACTACCTTCTTACTTTTTGTTACCCTGCTCTCTCTCTCTCTCTCTCTCTCTATCTATCTATCTATCTATCTTACAAAGAATATCCTGATATGACAGAAAACTGTATCTGAGGGTGAGGCTCCAGTCCTGGAGCTTTGGAGAATGTGGAGATTCCCTTCAATGCCATAACTCCCAGGTTCACTCTGACTCAGAGCAGTAGTACTATTAGGGTCCCATTTAAGGATCAAATAGAACTGTTCAATCTTACTTGGGACTATTATTAATATTGAATAGAATTATTAATGTTAAATAGCAACACTTAAAACCATTTAAATGTATGCAAGCCAGTGACAAGCATTAGATTAGATAGGTATACATGATAAATAGAATTACTAATGTCAAATAGAAATTTTTGAAACCATTTAATTGTGTGAAACTATTAGTGTTAGATAACAATACGGGAAACAACTTAACTATTTCCAAACAAATAATTCATATTAGATAGAATTATTAGTGTTAAATAGCAATAATAGATAGCATTAACTGTGTTTAAACAATGAATAGCGATATTTAAAAGCATTGGTGAGCAAAGAAACCAAACCAAAACACACACACATATATATATATATATATATATATATATATATATATAGGTTTAGGTTAATTGGTTTAATAGCATATTAACCCTTGATGGTTATCTAATCTCAAATCCTGTTATATATATATATATATATATATATATATACCGGACATTGGCTTAGGGGTTAGAGTGTTCGCCAATGGGCCGGGAGACCTGGGTTCAATCCCAGGTCGAGTCATACCAAAGACTCAAAAAATGGTACTTGATGCCTCCTTGCTTAACACTCAGCATTATAAGGTACGGATCAACGGTAAAGTAGAGCAATCCAGAGAAGGAGTAGCGCCCTCCCCTACACATTGGTGTAGTAGCTATCGAAAAGGGAGCCATCGGGTTACCCTCGACTATGGTCGCTAACTTTACTTTACTTATATATACATATATATATATACTGTAGCAGCAATAAGTTAAGGAACAGAACAACAAATATTTAAATGATTTTTACTTGAAAAATTTGCATACATGCTTATGAAATTTTCCCAAAATATACTTGGAACATATATGCATTTATTAAATATAAACTTTTCTAAATTTTCTTTTACAGTAAATTAATAGCTGACTGAAAAAACAAAAATATACATTTTGCCCTGGTCAAAAGTTAAGGAATGCATCATAAATCCTTGTTAGATCAATACATGAACTAAAGAAAAATTCAATATTTAGTGAATTTTCCTTTTGCATTGGATTACCTCATTGCATCTTTGACAACATGAGCCAATTAACTTCTTACAAAAGTTGGTAGTGATACTTTCCCCATTCTTCTTTCAGAAAAAAAAAATCATAAATCATCAATATTTTGAGGATATCTGTTCTGAGTTTTCTCTCCTATGATTTTCCATACATTATCTAGAGGATTTGTATGTGGGCTTTATGGTGGCCACTTCATAACAGCTATTACTTCCTCTTCAAGAAAACTTAACACAGTTTTAGCTTTGTGGCAAGGTGCATTGTCTTGCGTAAATATTTGAGTTTCAACTGTCCCTTTGCATAAATGAGGAAGAGCATGCTGGCAAAGAAATTATTTTAAACACTGGCATTAATATTACCGTGAAAACAAACAATAGGTCCTGCTGAAGAAATCATCCACTGCATCATTATGTTCCCCCTTCCAAATTTCAAAGTTTTCTTAACACATTGAGGAGATAAGTGTTCCCCATTTTTACATCTTACAAACCTTTTACCATCAGATCCAAACAAGTTGAATTTAGATTCATCACTAAAGTGAACCATATTCCATTGTTCCTCTGTGGCGAAGTCAAGATGAACCTTTTGATTTTTTTTTTAATTCAAAGGTTTGCAACATGGAATCTAAGCCACTAATTTTTCCATATTTAACCTATGAGAAACAGTTTTTTAGTGATTGGCTTTCTTGTTTGCTCACAAAATGCACGAGAAATAGACATCGCTGCATTGAAACAGTCTTTTAAAGACATTTTAACAATCATCCGGTCTTCCCATTCGGTAGTCATAGGAGGCCTGCTAGTTCTCGGTTTTAGTTCAAGTGTCTTGTCAGCCTTAAATCTACTGATTACACAATAAACAACCCATAATCTCATAAACAAGTAAAATGTTTTTTTAAATTCATTCTTTGATTGCATGGGTAAACAAATAAATGAAAATCAAAGGAAACAATGAATTCAGACACAAAATTCCCAAAACTAATGTCAAGTTTATTTTGATATTTTCAGGTTGTTAAAATATCATTTTCTTTGTCCTTTACTTAGGTTAACTTAGTTAATCACAAGGCCAAAAATATGGGACACCAAGTGAGAAATAATGGCATATCAACCTCTGTGGGTTATTTATGACCAAAGCCATCCTTCTTGAAGAACAACAATGATACTCTTTAACCAGAGCTGGAGAGGAGGAGTAAGAAAGTTCATACCTTTCCCAAAGATATTAGTCTAAAAGTGGATGTAATAGGGTGACTAGACTTTGAACTCATTTACTTTGTGGCTGCAGGCCAGCACCTTAACCATTACATCACAGGAAGTTCCCTTGGTTTGCTATACCACAAACCATTATATCAGGTGAGCCACCTACACCATATCTACCAATATTTCAACAAATTGAAAGAGAGAGAGAGAATAAGAGAAAAAGAAAGGGGAGAGAGAGAAAGAAAGAAAAATCATGAGAGAGAGAGAGAGAGAGAGAGAGAGGATAAGATTAACAACATCTTTCTTCAAAGAACTTTTGTTTGTCTATTGGAAAAGAGTTTAGTAAAATGAAAATATAAAAATTATATAATCTTACCTCAGACTCCCCTAAATAATTCACATTGGCAAGATTTTCTACCATCAGTTTAGAAGGATGAAAAAGTTCATCATTGAAACTGACTGGGATAAAAGTTGTTTTTTTCTGAAAGAGAAAGAAACAAAAGTTGAAAATAAAATCAATCTTACTAAACTGCTATAACCATAGTCAATTGATAATAATAATATTTTTTATTATTACTTAAACCCAGTATTTTTGATTCATCATGTGGTTATATAGGAAAGTCTGACAAAACAAACTGTATACACTTTTGATTGTATGTTGATAAAGTATTAAGAATTAAGCTGAATTTACCAAGACAGAATGAACAATGAATAAAACATTAATTTTCTTGAAAATAGTCCCCTTGTCATTTAACACATTTATTCCAGCAAATAATGTCATCCATTAAAAGAGGCACATTTAGAATAATGGTTATGATCATAGAAAATGGACTCAATAACCACAGTTCAAATCCTGGACACAGCCGTTTGTATTTCCTATCACTCTTATACCCTTGAATGTATTTCTTCTTTCTCCACTTATGGGTTAGTAATAGGACATGGTGGGGCTCTCTAGCCTTGTAGTTTGACAAAATGGTCTAGAAGGAAAAATCTGAATTTAAACCCCCTTTCAATGCCATAGTAACTTGCTATATCCAGTCAGGCCATGGATCATTGCTATATCCAGTCAGGCCATGGATCATTTCTTGCAGCTAGAACAATGTAACCCAGTACTTCTTATAACACACTTCAGTGATGTTTAATAGACTGGTGTGACATCTTCATTGTAATCAATTTGCTTTCTATTCTTGTTTCCATGTGGCTAGTTTTCTTGATTCTTTTTTCTCAACTTCATTGAGGTAATTATCAGGTGAGTCTTTTTTACTGTTTTCAGATCTTTTTTAAGTTGGTTGTGATACAAGGTCAATTTTTAAGTGGAGTACAACTGATTTGAATTCAATATCTTCCTTCTCCTAGACCAATTGTCATGCCAAGGTTAAAGAGCCCTGCCTGTCTTACTATTTACTTATAACTGGGGGAGAATATTTGGATTAAAACCTCTATATTAGCTCTCTGTGAAAGAGGTTTTGAGCTCAAATATCATTAAAAGCTTGTTTATTCCGATTTCACTTGGTTTAAAACTAAATAGCTAACAACTCAATTGGTTATAATTAATTTTTGACTAGTTTTGCTTTTATCTTATTTCTGTTGCTTTTTATCACAATTCTCAGATCATTATTTTATGATTATCACACAAACAAAATGGATAAGATACTTTTATAATAATGTATCTATTAATGAAAAGACTAAAAGCCATACTGTGACACAGTCCAGTGCTGTATCCAACATCTGCTTAAAACGACCATCTTCTTGTGCTTGGACAGCTTTTAAGAGGAGAATCTGTGCTTGTTCCCAGTTATTCACTCTAGCTTCAATAGATGCTTGATTGTAAAGAACCTAAGAAAAAAAGAAAAAAATTAGAATAATGAAATACACTTCAAGGAATTATTTATAGTTAATCACTTCCCTACATTGAAGTCAGTGTACTCTCTGGCCTTCTTTAATGGTTTTAAATAACTAATTTTATCAATAGTTATTTGAAATCATATAAACATAATACTGAATAAACAATGATAGCTTCCAGTAACTATTCTTAATACAAATAATCCACACCACTATAAGAATCAGCTACAATACTTAGAATAGTCCTGGAGACAAGATGATACTTATCATCACTCAGAATTCACCAATTAAAACTGGTGGGAAAAACTTTCAATGAATAAGATAATAATTGTTCAGTTGAGTTGTTGCTTTTTCTAATTTTGATTATTAAAGAGCCACAATGGGATCAGTCAACATATTTTAAGTTCCACCAACAGGGCAACTATATTGAGTGTAGAGGGTGAGGCTTGTTAATAATTCCTAGTCAAAGATATATAAGTTGAAAAATGAAATGCATATGAACAAGACTGAAAAACTAAATTACCTGAGTGAGATAGACAGTCAGTTTCAGTCCCAAGAGTTGGTAGTTGATATTTTTGCAAGAATGAATATGGTAGGCTGCAAACCGATAAGACTGTACTGCAGCTTCAAACCTACAAAAGAAATTTAAAAAGAAAAATTTAGATAAAGAACATTTAAAGGGAAATAACAACTTGATAGCTTCACTGCAAAGTTTGATTAATTTTAATGCCATGTCAACCTGTCTAGGGTTATTCTCTATCTAGAGGTTAGGGAATCATGTACATTGTTCATTTATATTTACTTATTTTGTGCATTTGTTTCTTAAGATTTTTTTATATACATCAATATGATAGAAATATGTGGAAAGTTGGATAAATCAAACACTTAAAACCGATTTAGAGGCATGATATTTCATTCTTTTATTTCTAAGAACTTTTTCAAACTTAAACTGTTTTCTGAGTTTTTCTATTTATAAGCAAATGAGGAACATAAGATGATGGAGAGGATAAAGATGTAGTAGGAAGAAGAGTTTAGACATAACTTCTCTCTACACAAATATACCCATCAAAAAATGCCTCAACCTTCTTGCTACTCACCACTACCCATAAACACCCTAGTCAACATCTGCAAACACATAACAAACATGACTGACTTAATTTAATAATATTTAATTTAATAACAAATTCTATAAACAGAAACATGGCCTTCCCATGAGAAACCCACTTAGTCTTTTAGTCTTTTCATTAATAAATACATTATTCTATTCCTAGAATTTTAAATACAGACTACCTAGCAATGCCACATATTTCAGATATATTGATGATATACTTATTTTCCTACCCCAAAACATAAAAATTGAAGCGATAACAGAAAAACTAAACAATGTTTAACCCTCCATCAACTTGACACACAAAAAAAAATCTAAAAACACCATACCCTTCCTGGGCATCCTAATTATTAAATAAAAACAATTTAACTTTTAAAGTCGACAACAAACCCACAACAAAAACAATTGCATACATTACTATTCCCACCACAACAACAAAATCAAAACTGGCCTCATAATTGGCTTTTACCAAACTTAGAATATGTAGCCCACAATACCTAGATGAAGAATTTGAGTACCAAGGCAGGTACCAAGGGTTTTCTTGAGGGAGTCTTTAAGATGTTTCTTTGTTGCCCCTCTGTCACGGTAGCCAGTGGAGAGTTCACCATACAGGGCTATCTTGGGCAAGCAATGGTCCGCCATTCTAAAGACATGCCCTGCCCAGTGTAGCTGTGACTTCAGCAACATGGCTTCTATGCAGATGATTTTTGCCTGATCAAGGACCTCAACATTGGAGACGTAGTTACTCCAGTGAATGTTGAGGATGGTGCAGAGACAACACTGATGGAAGCACTCAAGGAGTCGTAGGTGGTGGTGGTAAGTTACCTATGACTCAGAGCTATACAGCAGGGTGGTGAGTACAACAGCTCAATAGACACTGATCTTAGTGCCCTTCTTCAGATGCTTGTTGTCCCATACTCTTTTATAGAGTCTGCCGAGAGCGCTGTTTGCCTTGGCCAGTTTGTTGTCTACTTCCCCGTTGATCTTGGCATCTGATGTGATGATACACCCCAGATAAGTGAACTGGTGGACTGATTTCAGCTCAGTAAACTGTTGGTAATGTGGGGAGGGCAGTACTCTTCTAGGAGTGCAGGCCAGTGTAGGATCTCAATCTTCTTCAAGCTGACCTTGAGTCCAAAGAGCTGGGCAGCCTCTGCAAAGCAGGAAGTTAGGTGCTACTGGGCTCTTTTGGTGTGGGCAATGAGGGCAGCGTCATCAGCAAAGAGGAGATCACGGAACAGCTGCTCAAGTGTTTTTGTGTCGGTATGCATTCTCTGGAGAGTAAACAGACCACTGTCTCGACGGTAATGGATGTATATAGCACCGTCATCCTCAAGGTCTTCTACAACCTGTTTAAGCATCATGCTGAAAAAGATGCTGAACAGAGTCAGTGCCAGAACACAACCCTGTTTCACGTTGTTGACGATAGGGAAGGATCCAGAGAGGTCGCTGTTCAACCTAAATTAATCAGGTCCACAAATGCTACATTTAGTCTGTTGTTCTCTTCTTTGCATTTCTCTTGAAGCTGTCTGAGGATAAACACCATGTCTGTGGTACCCCTGTTGGCTCTGAACCCAGATGGTAGATGGTCTTCAGCGATAGTGGGTACCAATCTGTAGAGAAGCACACGAGCAATGATTTTTCCAGCGATGGAGAGCAGAGTGATCCCCCAAAAGTTGAAGCAATCTAACTTTTCTCTCTTATTTTTGTACAAGTGACGATGAATGCATTGCGGAAATCACTTGGAAGTTTGCCCTGCTCCTAACAACAGACAAAGAGTTCATGGAGCTTATTGTGTAATGCTGGTCCTCCATCTTTTCAGAGCTTTGGTGGAATTCTGTCGACTCCCGCTGCCTTGCTACTCCTCAACTGCTCTATGACTTTGGTAATTTCTTTCACAGAGTGTAGTTCATCCAATTCTGTTTTGAATGGTTGCTGGGGGATGTGGAGAACTGCTTGGTCCTGGACGACACAATCAGCGCTAAAGAGGGATTGGAAGTGCTCAGACCAACGACTCAGAATAAAGGCCTTGTCTTTAAAAAGCACTTGCCCATCTGCACAGCCCAAGGGACTCTGGACCCAGTGAGTCGGGCCATACACTTCCTTGAGGGCTTTGTAGAAGCCTCTGTAGTCACTTAAGTCTGCGTATTGCTGAGTTCTCTTTGCGAGATTGGTCCACCACTCATTTTGGATCTCTTGAAGCTTGCACGGGAGGATGCTGCAAATGAGACGGAAGGCAGCCCTCTTCACAGGACATGACGGCTGACTTAGGTGGGCTTGCTGAGATGATCTCATCTTCACTAGCAGTTACTGAATCTCTTGGTTATTCTCGTTGAACCAGTCTTTGTTCTTCTTGGTGGCAAATCCCAGGATGGCACTCTTCAGTTGATCCCAAAGTGTTTCAGGAGAAGTGTCTTCTGGGTAGTTGCTGTTTTCAAACTTGGACTGTAGGCCTGCCTGAAAGTCAGCTTTCACTTCAGCTGACTGAAGTTTATTCAGATTGAACTTTTTCCCTGACCAGAAGAGGGTGTATCTGGCGCCATGCTCTTAGAACCTGCCTTCTCTTAGGAAGCAGACCTCGCTAAGGGCAGCAATGACGACATTTAACCTGGACAGTTCATGACTAATCAGAGCTGAGCGATGTTCAGGTCAGTTGCTGTGAGCTATGTCAAGCATGGTTCTGATGTTCCAGCAGGCGACTTTCAGTATTTTTGAACTCTTGGAGGTGGGTCCTTCCTTGTTTTAATGTTTTGGAACTGCTTAAGAAGATGCCCATTGACCGTGGCCAGCCAACTGGGGAATGAGAGACGAGTTTCAATAAGGCCACTTTTTCTAGGCCCCCTCTCCTTGAGGAGCAAGCAGTGCTGTCCCTAAAGAGATCTGCGTGGTCATTCAGGGTGCTTCCAGGTGATGCTATCATCTCCGGTCAACATCAGACGACCAATATCCTGAACCGCCAGCATGCAGGATGGAACTGCAGCCTCCAGTGACATCTTTCACCAGCCATTTCACCCCTTTCTCATCGCTACAGGGCTTGGAAGTGTTGGTGGCATCGCGGACGTGAACTTGTCCTTTGAGCCTGCGCAATTAAGTTTTTAGGTGGAGTGCAGTGTGCACAGTACTGGCCCCAACCTTTACATCCGTGGTTCATCTGGTCTAGCAAGCTAGGTCATTGAGAGTGAGGTCCTTGAGTCGTAGGTTTTATGTCTGACTGTCCTTGTCCTAGATGGATTGCCTGCCAAGGCTGTCGAGCTCCATCTGCTTTTGGTATTTAATAGCTATTTGACACATAGCTTGCTCCCTAAACAGATATTATCACCCGTGGGACAAGGTGAACCTGGGAGCAATGGTAATTTAGGATTCATTCCACTCTCCCCAAAATTCTGGAACTCCCGAACCAGAGCTTTATCACGGGTGGCATTTTAACATCTTACTCAGGAATCAATGGAATTAGTTCCACTTTTCGGTAATCGGAGTCATAGAGACAGTGTACGAACAAACTCGACAAAACTGCAAGACAAGGATACATCAGGTGATATTGATACGCGCTTGGATACCAACCCAAGTATTTCTACATCCCTGTATAATGTGCTAGATGATCGTTAAGCAAGAAGCTTCCTCCGCCCTTTGACAGATTTTGTTTTTTTGTCCTACTGAGTGTCTAGCCACCCTCCTGACCAGACAACTTGGTGGGGGTACCCGTTTAGTCGCGAATAACCCGACTATGAAACAGGAAGTATAGGATTACATAGCACCCGTACTGCTATTGACATACAATGCATTTCGAAATCAAAGAAGTACAACGTGTCATTCCCGAAGCTCAATAAAAAAATTTAAAAAAGTCAACCTTTATAAATGTGTAGAGAAGAGGAAAATCTCGTATTTTGGTTTGGCGCTCAATTTATTTCAACACTTAATTTCACCCAATCAAGATGACTTATCCTATTCAGCCCGGACCTTCATTTCCGGCTTGCAAAACGGGTGAGCGGCCAAACCCACTCTCTTTGGCTTGAGACGGTGACCAGAACAGACGTTCTTCTGGCCGTCCCTACTTAGCGATGCTTTTTAACATAGCAACACCAGCAGCAGCAACATGGACACTCAATGAGGGAACCATCTAATTTATGGATTTCCTACGAGGAATCCCAGTCGAACATAAATTAGAAACATACCACAGGCCCAACTTTGTGTCACCCCAAAAATTGGCTATGTCGATCCGAGCGTAACTCCACTCTCGACACATTAGCTCCCATTTCACCTCTGGCCCACATTAATGGAGATAACGCATACTCTCCCCCAAAAATACCAGACACACAAAACTACACGGAGACTCTAAACACAATCCCTCACACGTCCAGCAACATACGCTGCCATCTCAACATCCCACTACGCCATTTTGTCTCCAACACTAACAAGCCTAAACTCCACGAGTCTTGCAGCACCAAAAGCAAACCATATTCCATGCTGCTGTTATATTTTGACCCCTCGCCCCGACCTAAAAATGCTATTACAAGGTAATACACTGGAAGGAAGTGACACATTCCAACGGCCAGTAATCGAAAGAGATCGCGTGGGCGGATTAAGGCTTATGATATGGGACAAGGTGAAGGTCTCATTGTGCCACTACAGTCATGCACCGGAAGAGAGTAACCTCTGAACTGCATGACAGTTATTTCCGCTTGATGATGATTAAACATCCGATTCAAAGATCCAGTAGGTGATCGTGTGGGCGTTGAGTTATTATTTAACTCAGTTGAGTTTGGGTCCCAGAGCAGTTGCCAGCAGACTCCCAGAGGGTCAGAGACGAGATGTGGTAGGGAAGGCCACGCCCGACCGAGGGGGACCTCTGAAACCCCCGATGCAGTTGCCAGCAGACTCCCAGAGGGTTAGAGACGAGATGTAGTAGGGAAGGCCACACCCGACCGAGGGGGACCTCGGAAACCCCCGATGCAGTTGTCAGCAGACTCCCAGAGAGTTAGAGACGAGATGTGGTAGGGAAGGCCACACCCGACCGAGGGGGCACTCGGAAAACCCCCGATGCAGTTGCCAGCATACTTCCAGACAGTAGAGACCAGATGTGGTAGGGAAGGCCACACCCGACCGAGGGGGCCCTCGGAAAAGCCCCGACGGAGTGGACCCCAAGACCTCTGGTTGAGCATCTAAGAGAACAAGAAAGACACAACGTGACGGTCATAACAGTGGGGTCAAAATATGAAGTTTACGTTCGGTCTCCAGCATCCTCTCACATGCAAACCCTTAAACAACCCTTTCAAACCCTTGCAATAAAGAGAGAGGTAAATATAACTGAAAAGAAGTCTTCATGCGTCCTTCCTTCCTGCGTCTTTACTCTTGCGTCTTTATTGTTGTGTCGTTGTGATGCTGAAGATGTATATGTATACAACACTGCAAATAAAAACTTTCTTTGTTGTGTGTTAAAGAAAAGTTTCGTAATTCATTTGAGTTGCCTAAAAAATATAGTGTTAGAGAAATTAACAATTTCCCGAAACGCTATAAATTGGTGACCCCGCATGGCACCTTCTGAATTACGAAACAAATAAAAACCTATTCATAAAAACACCTTTCGACCTTCGCCATCTTACTTCATCTTCAACCACCCTTTATATATCCAACAACACTCTAAGCGAGGAAACGCTACAACGTAAACACACATACGTTACAAACCATTCCTCGCTTACCAACAACAAAAACTCTGGCTACAAAAATGGTTTCCCCTCGCTAAACAATAATACTCACTTCAAACATCACTAAAATGGTAACCTCGTAAACGAACAACCTTCTGATACCAAATACAGCCTTTACAAAACACAGCCTTACGAACATGCATCATTCCGCTGCGAAAGAAAAAAACCAGCGACACATTGAAAAATTTTCAAATGTTCCCGCCGACCTAACTTCAAGAAAGCCAGATGGACGAAAATATCAAACAACGTGGAATTTTTTTTCAACAAAACTTTATCTATCAACACACTTTTTCACTTCCGAACTTGCAAAATAGGTAACTTTTTAACTTTCACTCACCCTACTCCTATTTTGGTTTCTTCAGCAACATGGTTTATCACTCCCACTACCTCAGTAAACCACCAACGACTGCTAGGAATTTCAGAGGACCCAAACTCACACTACTCCTCTGAACTATACTGCTACTTCTGTAGGCCACCTTCTCGGCTCATTAACTTTTTTCCCAAAGTGACGTTTTTTAAAAAAAAGCGTACCACGAGGTACACAAAAAAAGAACTAAACAGGACACTTTGCCTTTTTTTCTTAATTTGCTTTTGCTCGTTTTTTTATATATGTATGTATTTTTCATTGTTTGTATTTTGCTCTTTTGTGTTGTGAGATTCGTGGCTCTTTTCTTTTATTTCCCTTCTCTTACAATTTTGTGTATCGAATATCAGGTACACCATACCTGAAATTCTGGGGCCAACCTATGTAGAGAAGAGGAAAATCTTGTATTTTGGTTTGGTGCTCAATCTATTTCAACACTTAATTTCACCCAATCAGGATGACTTATCCTATTCAGCCCGGACCTTCATTTCCGGCTTGCAAAACGGGTGAACGGCCAAACCCACTCTCTTTGGCTTGAGACGGCGACCAGAACAGAAGTCCCTCTGGCCGTCCCTACTTAGCGATGCTTTTTAACATAGCAACACCAGCAGCAGCAACATGGACACTCAACGAGGGAACCATCTAATTTATGGATTTCCTACGAGGAATCCTAGTTGAACATAAATTAGAAACATACAACATGCCTCGCACAGGCCCAACTTTGTGTCACTCCAAAAATTGGCTATGTCGATCCGAGCGTAACTCCACTCTCGACACACTAGTTCCCATTTCACCTCTGGCCCACATTAATGGAGATAACGCATACTCTCCCCCCAAAATACCAGACACACAAAACTACACGGAGACTCTAAACACAATCCCTCACACGTCCAGCAACATACGCTGACATCTCAACATCCCGCTACGCCATTTCGTCTACAACACTAACAAGCCTAAACTCCACGAGTCTTGCAGCATCAAAAGCAAACCAAATATTTCATGCTGCAAATAAAAAACTTTCTTTGTTGCGTTGTTAATGAAAAGTTTCGTCATTCATTTGTGTTGCCTTAAAAAATATAGTGTTAGAGAAATTAACAATTTCCCGAGCCGCTATAAACGGAATCTACCATAATATTTTATATTTTAAATATGATAAAATAGTTTTAAAATGAATAAATCATACATTAAAATTACATTAAATGTTAAAGAAATTAGAATAGTTTATTTTTTCTTAACTGGTTTAACCATAATCACATTTCAAACACAGTGCAATCACGAAAGATAAGAAAAAAAATAGAATATACTTAGTGAACTACTTAACTTATTCAATAATATATTTTGACATAAACGAAACGTTCTAATTCCGCTTTGAATCACTAGCGACACTAACAGATCTTCCGTGTGAATTTGAAATCAAGTAATTACATAATAGATGAATGAAACTATATTTAATGAATTTATAATGCTAAGTATCATTATATTAATGAATTAACTAATTAATGAGTGATATGTATTAAAAAAATAAAGAAAAAAACTACATTGAATTTATACATTAAATATTAAATTATACATTAAAATTATGAATGTTGAAATATATCAAATACAACTATACTATATTCATAAAAAAAGGCATTAAAATTGAAACTATTAATCATCATATTTTCACTTAATGTTTACTTTAAAATTAAAAAAATCATTCGATGAATATTTACGAAAGAAACTGTTAGATTAACAAATACGTTAGAAAAAAAACCGTTTTACGGAGCTTCGAAAAAATACGAAACTCAAAAGGATGAAATCAATTACATTTTATTTTATTTTATCTACTTTTTAAAACTTGAATATGTATTTAAAATGTGCATGTTAATTAATAATATATTCAGTATTTAATTCTAACCTACTGTTAATTAATAAAACCTCCTTAATTCTGAGATTACCAACATTACATACTATTGCTTCTATTTTAATGGAAATATTATTATCATTATTTTTGCATTTAATTAAATGTTTATGGAATGAAGATGCATGTATGTTGAGGTGTTCTTTAATAGTTATGTGGAGGGGTCTGATTGTCCTTCCTATATAAAAATTATGGCATTTTAAGCAAATTAAACGATAAATAGTGTAAGTTTTGAGGCATATATTTGGATCTCTTATTGGGCAGTTGGTTGGAGTGCATGTTGTGACAGTATTGTTATTTTCTTATTCATCTTTCTTCTTTTGTAGTGAGGGTCAGGAGTGGGACAGTTGTATATCTAGCCCTTCCTTGTAAATAAATATTAAATACATATTTAAATCTTAAAAAATGAAATAGAAATAAAAGGAAATTGATTAGGACAACTGAAGTCACATCTATTCCTCATGGCGTTTAAACACCCCACATGGCACCATGGTTACAACATGGCATTCGAACAACCCAAGTGAACGTTGTAAACATGGTGTCCAACATGACACCATGTTTACAACCTTCAAAAAATGAATTTGAGCTTCCAACATCGTGTTCATATATTTTTTTAAAAGTCTCTGACGATGAAGTTTTACTCTAAAATTAAGACTCAAATAATTTCGCATTGCAATAGCCCTCTAAATTAATTCAAAACAATAAAATAAAATAATTTGTACAATGCTTCAAGCAAATTACAAAATACTTTTATAATTTTTTTTACTTGCAAGCAAAAAGACTATCAAAGATTTGACGATTATATCATGGAGCTACAAAGTAAAGCGAACCAGAAATTTCTAACGGGCTCATAAAAGTCTTGTTAGTTTGTGGACTACGAGACAACGCTCTGAGAGAGAGAATGCTCTGAGAACCAGACTTAACTCTGGAAAAATCAACACAACCGAGACAAAGTGCGGAAGATACGAGAAGACAAACAGAATAAATGACTGAAACAGCTAAAACAGAAAATATTGATAGCGTTCAAAAGCGTGGTAGAAATAGCGGGAAATTTAAACATACAAGAAATGAGGAAGACACATCAAATGAGGCAGACACATCAAATGAGGCCGACACATCAAAGCAAGAAGACAGAAAACCTAACTAGATAAACAACTGCACATATTGCTTAACAGCATATAATAAAAACTGCAGAAAATGCAGCAAGTTTGGTCACTTCGCAAAAATGTGCAGAAGCAAAAGCAAAAGTCCTCGTAATCTGAACACACATGACAGAAGCCACCATGTATATGAGCACCACCACATGGGCGCCACATTGAAAAAAAATGTAAACACTGTACAACAAAATAAATGGTCGACAGAATTATACATAAATTACACAAAAACAAATTTCAAAATTGATACAGGGGCAGAACTAAACGCGATACCCATAAAAGTATACAAAAACATAAAACCAGCCCCAGAAATAACAAAAACACAAATTAAATTAAGTGCATACATCACAAACATTCCGATAATAGGAAAATTTACAGTAACACTGAGAAATAAAAAGACAAATATCCCTGCACGACTCGTAATAGCAAAGACCAATTCAAACGCAGTTATCAATGCGGATACAGCTGAAAGATTACAGTTAATAAAAAGAATATCAACGGTAGAAACAATGACCATAACAGACTTATTAAAACAGTACGAAGATTGGTTGGGGGAAATAGGCAAACTACCATACACTCGTCCCATAACCGTCGATCCAACGGTAAAACCAATAATAAATCTGCCACAAAACGTTCCGTTCGGAATGAAGCATAAATTAAAAAAGAACTGGACAAAATGACTAAAATGGGAATAATAAAACCCATACAGAAACCAACAGATTGGGTAAACTCGCTTGTTATAGTGGAAAAAGCGAATGAATCGTTAAGACTTTTGCCTGGGCTCTAAACACATAAGATATACAAAGATTCCCGAGAATGACCAATTAATGTAAAGTTTATACCTAACTATTCCGAAATAACTACGCCACTTAAAACGTTACTATTTAACAATATACTCTGATCTTTTGACAAACTACAAATACAAGCCGTGGTAAACATTAAAAAAATAATACAAAAGGGAGTACTACAAACTGCCAACAGCCGAAGAAATATTTGCGGGGATGAAAAATCCAAAATTCTTTACTAAGCTGAGTGCATTTAATGGATATTGGCACACACCATTTGATAAAGAAAGTTCCAAGCTGTTGACATTTAATTCACCATTTGGACGGTATTCTTTTTGCAGATTATCGTATAGGATACACAATGCCTCTGAAATTTTTTAACCCCAAATTGCAAAGATAATAGAATGAATCGAAGGAATAGAAAATTCCCAAGACGATATATTAATTTGGTTGGAAATGCTAGAAGACCACATAGTGAAATTAAAGAAAGTCTTCAGCAGATTACGGAAAAATGGTCTAAAACTGAATAGAACAAAATGTGAGTTTACAAAAACACAAATCACATACCGAGAACATCTAATATCACATAATGGAATTGAATCAGATCCAAATAAAATAAAGGCAATAATACAAATGCCAAATCCTGAAAATAAAAAAAGATATACAAAGATTCCTGAGAATGACCAATTAATATAAAATTTATACCAAACTATTCCGAAATAACTACGCCACTTAAAACGTTACTATTTAACTCTGATCTTTTGACAAAATACAAATACAAGCCGTGGAAAACATTAAAAAATAATAACAAGTACACCAATATTACAATTTTACAACCCAGAACTACAAATAAAAATAAAGACCGATGCAAGTAAAAAAGGACTTGGTGCTGTTCTATAACAAAAACATCTAGATTACTGGTTACCGATAGCAAACGCTTCTAGAAGTACAACTAATACAGAACAAAATTATTGTCCTATCGAACTAGAAACATTAAGTGTAGTATTCGCGTGCAAAAAGTTCCATCAATTCATATATGGCAAGAAATTTATCATCGAAAACGGTCACAAGCCACTGAAGCAGATATTTAAGAAATCAATATTAAGTGTACCGCCAAGAATACAAAGATTTTTAATGACATTACAAAAATATGAATTTGAACTCATGTACATTCCTGGAAAATAATCAATCAGAGGTGATACATTATCACGTGCATGTATATCGGATAGTACGCGAAAAATAAAAGCGAGATGAAAAAGTACAATACAAAAAACAAATATCCAATGAGTGACCATAAACTCAACGTATATAGAAGCGAAACGACTAAAGATCCAACACTACAAATGTTAATAAGATATATAATGGCTACAGAATGGCCATGTGATAATGAAAAACACCTCCAGCAGTTGCACCTTACATGCCGATCCGAAACGAAATATCAATAATCAAAGGATTAGTGCTGAAAGGAACAAGAATAATAGTTCCAAGTTCACTATGTAAAGAAGCGCTACAAAAAATTCACACTGGACACTTAGGAATGGAAAAATGCATAGCAAGAGCAAGAAAAATACTATACTGGCCAAACATAAATAGCCACATAAAACAAATGATAAGCAAATGTCAACATTGCATACAACAAAGAAACCAACTACCAACTGAAACTCAAATAAACACGAAATTCCATTAACTCCCTGGACAAAAGTTGCAATAGACATATCTTATCTAAACAACATGTCATATACAATAATAATTGATTATACAACATGATTCTTCGATGTAAAATCGTTGAAGAACTGTGAATCGATAACAGTAATAAAAAAAATGAAATACACTTTTGCAACATTTGGAGTGCCGACTGGGCCATTATTTATTTGCACACAGTTCTATGGCATATAACTAATGATAATAATAATTCTTAGGAAACAATTATAGCTTCATGTAACTATTCTTAATACAAATAATTTACTCAGTTTTATGCTGTCAAGTATTCTTATCTATTACAAATAATCTTAATTTGGCAAGCATAAGCCAGTAGTTGATAGAATAAGGGCTTAGAATAGATTTGTGCTTTTTGGACGAGACATTGTTTCTGCGTCATTTTAGTTTCCTCTTCTGTGGTTTTGGTTCTTTCATTAAGAGAGATAATTCGTCTCTCTATCAGGTTAGGGGTTCTCTGGTGGTATTGGACCAATGAAGACTGTGTAGCATGACAGTGCCCTTCTCTACTTCAGGAAATATGAGTTAAGTTGTAAAAATGTGATGATACAAGAATCAAGGAGTAACCCTGGTTTGAACTGTGGGGTATAATATATTTTTGTTGTTGTTGGTTATTTATATCTGACTCCGTTAGTTTCTTCTTACTCCATCTTAATTTGCTGGGCGTCTTCTTGTCTGTGAATGCTGCAAAGGAAGAATAAAGAAAGAAGGCGGAGAGAGAAAAATATCTTTTAATTTTAGCTTTATTTCATTTGGGATTTTGGCACGGCTACTCTTTAACAACTAAATGACTTCCTGAACTATTTGAGAACCGTCGTTTCTCTCAAATCAGGCGTTGAAATACATTAGTCATCTCTGGTTGTTAATAAGTCGAAATTAAGTGTGGTCATGTCCAGTGGTATTTTCATGTTTCTTGCTTTGGCATGTTGGATCACTAGTAGCCGACCCAACCCGCATGTGAAATCCAATAGACTCGGCAAAACAGGTGTGCTACAATGCTAGCAGCCAGGTGGAAGAAAGTCCTTTCAGTCTAAAGGGTTCGGCTGAAGTGAGAATGGGTTTCTTTCTTTTGCAAGGAGGGTTCTTTTCTTTTCTTTTTTTTTCCTTCTGCAAGCGTCGCCCCTATTTCCTGTCAGGGGCTTCAGCGAGTTTCTGCATTTTTTTTTTCATCTTGATTATATCTATTTTACTTTTATTTTTCTACTACTACAGAACTATTATTCTGGCACTTAAGCACTTAATATGTATTTTAGTTAAAACCTTTTTCCATGATAACACAATTTTAGTGTGACGTTCTATTCTACTCTGACCAGAAGAGATCGACATCTCGGCCATTGTCCACTGTAGAAGGCTGTTACGGAGAATGTGTATCGCCGAGGGCAGTCTGGCACTTGACACTCCACAAAATAAATCCCGGTCAAGACTCCTATTTCAGGCGAATGATAAACAGACAAATAATGTGGAGGCTAGTTCGAGGATAGACTGACCTCAGACGTTGGTAAGTGGGTACCAATTCACTTTCACATACACCACCAAGTCCTTTGTCTTCCTCAGATCACAGAAGAACGAATTTTTAGGTTAGATAATATTAACTGTAGACAGATTTCCAAAATCATCTTGTAATGTTTAAGGAGGCAATAAGACGTTAGCGAGAATTAATGAAAGCGGTACGAGGCTGAGACAAGATACATGCAAAAGAAGCCAAATCGACAGGGGAAAGAACACAACCAAAAGATTTCAATAAAAAATATAACAAAATTTTAATATGCGATGACCAAACAAATAATGATGAGATTTAAGAAACAGTTCCTTTTTCTTTTCTCTTTAAAATACCGGCAATATTAAGCCAACAGGAAAACATCAAACAAAAATCTCTCTCAACAGCCCTTTTTCTTCTTTCTCTTTTTTCTTTCTTTCTTTCTTTCTTTCTTTTTCTCTTACTTGAGTAAAAGTGTCTACGCCGCGTGTAACAATGTCCATTCAATAAATTTAACTATTGATGGAACAGAACCTCTACAGTTTCACTTTTTTTTTTGAATACATATAACTTTCCAATACTTAAGAATTGTAGAAGGAAAACGGCTTGAGTTGTACTTATCTTTCTTATTCTCCTTTTTACGGATGAGTGACTTTTCTCGGAGTCGGCTGAATTCAGTATGTTGTTCTAACGCTGGCTTCTGTCCAAACTGAAGATCCTCCTTCAAATTTCTCTAACGCGTGATGGCCTTTTTGGCGCGAAGAGTCTGTGGACCAATCATCCGATCTTCTCTCTCCCACAACCTTGCTGAATCACGTACTCGATTGACCTTGACTTCTTTCGTTCAACAGGCTAGAGGGCATAGGGTGCAGATAGTTTGCCTTTTCTTCCCCCTACCACTTTAACTGTCAGTCCCTCTTATCCGATCTTTCTTAACGCCTGTTGATTCAAATAAAGAGGGGTAAGGGTATTGACCACCCCTTCACACCCTCTCTATAGCATACCACGTTACATGAGACACACTTTTCTTTACATTTTCTTTCTCATTATTTTTCATTAAAATTTTTTTTTTTTTTTAGATAAGATTGATTGATTTTAATGCCATGTCTATCTGTCTAGGGTTAATTTGTTGTGGCCATGAAGAAGTACTTCACACTTCACACTGAGCCTCACTATCACATGTAGTTTCGTGCCATGTGCAGTACACTCGTTTTTTTATGCTGGGAAAGTCTTACCCTTATGCAGGGAGGGATATAGTCTGCATATTCTAAGCCTTACAGTTTAGTGTCATGTGCAGTACACTCGTTTTTTACTGACAGTATCCCCACTCTTCTGCAAAGAGCGGGGATACAGTCAGCATAAACTCTACTAATAGGACAGGAAGGTCAAAAGCTTAATGTATTTTTCACTGGTTCTAGTAAAAAAACTTAATAATGGGAAGTTGTTTTTTAGTGAAAAGATTTTTATGTCTGATGAGACACTGTTGTTCTAAATAAAATATCATTGTTTTTGTAAAAAAATATTTATCTTTGAGCTTAAACATTCTGTTGACTTGTTACACTTCATTGAAACTAATAAAAATAATTTCCTGTTGTTAGCAATTATCTCCTACTGACCTTTATCAACTTTGTAACCACTGAAAACTTCAAGAGAAGGAAGAGTCATAAAAACTGATGAACATGTTAAAACAAGCAAATCAATGTGTTTTATTAATGTTTATTGATATAAGAAGATGCAAAAAGAAGAGTAAATGTAAATCATAATATAAGATCTGTGAGTTTAAAGGGATAATGCATACCATCACTTAATATAGCCTTTAACACTAGGCTGCATTTTAAGCTTAAAAAAGGTGCAAAGGGAGGTAATCCATTTATGACATCTCAATGTAAAATAAATTAAGGAATCCATATCAAATTTCAAAAAATTCCTCTCAATAAAATCGGATAATGAACAGATCAACATGTCCAAGAGAAATCACATATAAAAATGAATGGTGTGACTTTTTCTCTGTGTGTGTGTGGGGAGGATCTGTTTTGTTTTTTTGGATTTTTTTACAAAAGCAAACAGAAATATGAAAATAACAAATGAATCTAGCTCTGATTTGAACAGTTAATACACTAAGCAGGGTGCACAGATACTTCACTGATCCTTGTTAAAAGTTCTGATACGTAATCCTATTATCATACCTATAAATCCTATTATTTTTTGGGTATTATGCTCATGAATAAATATAAGCAAAAAAAAGAAGTTTTTAAGAAGAATTTCCTCAACTTGAAAGCATCTGAAGCACCAACCTATAATCCTTAGATTGGAAGTATATTCAAAGAATATTTAGACTAAATCTATGAATGAAATGTTCCTTTTTTTTAAAACTCACAGGAATGCTGAATACCAAGGTCACCTTGGTATTCAGTATTCCAGTAAGTTTTCCATTGGTTGAAGCACTTCTGAAACACTTCTTTTGATATGGTGTGAATTTTATATATTGTCTTTAATATCCTCCACATAGTCAAATCTTAGCCACTCTATTCATAAGGCTTAGAATATACTGATTGTATCCCCCCTACAGAGGGATATGAACTCCCCAAAGAGTCCTGGGTATATGCCTGTGATGGTGAGGCTCCAGATCTAGAGATTGTGAAATATCTCTCCATTGTCATTACTTCCAGGTCTGACTTGGAGTGGTGGTATCTGTAAGAGTCCCATTTATGGTTCAAATAGATATGTTTAAAAATTATTTTTATTATGCTTAATATCATATAGCCATGTGCAAAAAACTCTTAAAAAACAGCACAAAAAAGTAAATATAAATATACAATGTATGCAATTCCCTAATCTCAAGATATAAAATAACCCTACACAGGTTGACATGCCATTAAGATCAATGAATTAAATTTTAGCCTTAAGATGACTTTTCAGTTTAGGAAATGGGAAAAAGTTATATAGAGTGAGTATGGAAAGTGGTGCACTTGCACAACCCAGTGTTTTGCCCAGTGTTTTGCCAATATATTTAGATTAAAAGTTTAAAGAAACTCCAGCAACTGTTCTTCTAATATAATGTGAAGCTGTGCTGTCTTATTTTTTTTTTATATCTTCAGTTTCAGAAACAAAAAGAATTTACAGGCCTATGAAGTATGAAGAAAGCTGTACTTGCACAATCCTGTTTTCAATTCTTCTTTTGAAAAACTGCTGATCAGAATTGGCATTCACTCAACCATATGTCTTGACAAAATTACTTTCTTATATAAGTTGTTCAATGACATTCATTTTTTCATTAAAATTTAAAAATTAAAAGAATTAAGAAGACACACAGGGAACTTGCTAGAGAAGCAAGGATGAACTCATGAGTGACGTTCTTTAATGAACTCTAATGGCTGTCCAACAAAAACTTAGGTACATCAAGTCTGTGCCATCAGGAAGACCCCTTCCAGGATCAATGGATGATGGGGATGGAGGGCAAGAGAGAGTCAAGGAAATCTGTGCTGTCAATGTAACTTGATGATGAAAGCTTCAGATATATTTTGTAAATACCTGTCCATACCTGTCCATACCTATGGACTTTTGTTATTTTTGTATATGAGTATGTGTGTGCATTTTTATTCCCCTTCCCTCAATCCTCCTTTTGATAAAGGTAATAAAAACCAGTATTGATTGAATCAAGCGTCATGCATGAATGTCAATCCACAGAGAAAGGTGGGTCAGAAAGATAAATAGCAATTTGGAAATTATTACTCAGCAGGCATAAATTTGAGGAGTGGGGAGGGTTTGGACCTAACTTACTGTTTTGTTAAAGAACTTCTACCATGACATTTATTATTTGTTCTTTATTTATGACTGAAGAAGCAACAAAGGTCATTATTTCAATAATTTGTTTTTGTCATTGTTGTTTTTTATACTTCTTATAATGTTGATGGATGATCATACAGTATATTTTTAGTCAGACACAAGGCCATAACAGTGTGACACTGGAAACAAAAGAACTATCTATTAGCAAATAGTCCACAAGATGAACTTGTTAACAATAATTATATGCTTGCCATGCACACACACACACACACTATATATATATATATACAAAGATATATACATTAGGCAGTATGACACAGAAGTTAAAACCATGTGTTGTAAATGATAGTTTCACATTTAAACACAGTAATTATAAATATATATATATATATATATATATATATATATATGTGTGTGTGTGTGTGTGTGTGTGTGTGTGTGTGTGTGTGTGTGTGTGTGTGTGTGTGTGTATGTGTAATACACAGAGGATAAAATGTCCAACAAAAAGGATGAAGGCAAAATAAATACTCCAAATGTTGACTTTCATATCACATTTCTTTTAATATATATATCATAATGGAGGCATTCATGGTGTAATGGTACCATCTTAGGAAATGAACATGACAACCCAAGTTCAAATCCTGGATGAGACATTTTGCATTTTTTGGGAAAGGTATAAATTCAATTATTCTCCTTCCACCTATGTGTAAATAGTAGGGCAGACTGTGCTCTTCAACTTTGGTATGGAAACTGATTTGAGGGAAGTAAATCCTGAATTCAAACCTGTTAAATTCTGCTTAAAAATTGACCTTATGTCGCATCTTCCTCATGTAGAGGATTGAGCAAATGTGTGTGTGTGTGTGTGTGTATATATGTATATGGACTAGTGGGTAGAGTGTTCACCAATGGCCTAGGAGACCAGGGTTCAATCCTAGGTCAAGTCATACCAAAGACTCAAAAAATGGTACTTGGTGCTGACTTGCTTAAGACTCAGGATTATAAGGTATGGATCAAGGGTAAAGTGGAGCAATCCAGGAAATGGAGTAGTGCCCTCTCCTATACTTTGGTGTAGTACCTATTGAAAAGAGAGCCTTTAGGTTGCCCTTGACTACAGTCGCCAACTTTTATATATATATATATATATATATATAAAATCTGATCACAAGCAAGTATACATTTGTATATCCAAAAGGGCTAAATTATTTAAAGGAGGTTGAAATAATATTCCAGATGAAGGCAAGGCTACAATTGTGAAAACGACTGAAATGGTGAATTCAGTTCTGAACAATTGGGAATTTCTGTTGGTACAACACTCAAAATTGTGCCTTTTCTGAGGTCAGTTGCTGTTGGTTTTCACTAGGATAATGCGAGACCTAATACTGCAGTATAAGCATTGGAAACCATCATACAGTTTAGTTGGAAACAGCTGCCACCATCTCCTTACACCCCAGATCTGGCCATCTCTGATTTCCAATTTTTTTGCCCCCACCCCCTTAAAGAATTTCTGCATGGAACAAAATTTTCAAGCGATGCTGAAAGCAAGAGAACTGGGAGCAAATTGCTAAAAATTTATTTCAAAGATTTCTATGCTGAAGGAATACAAAAGTTTGTTTTTTCAATAGGGAATAATATGTGGTAAAGAATAGAAATTCTGTTTAAAAATTAAAGCAAACTTTTTTTCCCTGGGCAAAATATGAGTCATTAAATTGCACATACTACAGATATTTCTTCAGCAGGATATTCTTGACAAGTACCAATTTTTAACCAAGTTATAAAACAAGTTATATTTTAATACTTACATATCAAAATTGTCATAGATGGAACCCATCTGGACATAAGCAGCAACTAAATGTTTATCTTTCAGGACAGCAGCTTTGAAGTGCTAAAAAGAAAATGGTATAAAGTTTTTGATTATTTTAAAGCATGAAAATGTCTGAGTTTGGATTAACTTAACTGAATTGTAGATCTGATGGAATTATTTAAGCTGTGAGAAATAATCAGGACCTGCAGTTGGGGCTGGAAATAAAAAGAAAAGAACCCAATGCTGATTGTTTTACTGTGATATTGTCTTCAAATCTTGCGAGTGAAAAGATGATCTCACCACATTTAAGATTCTAAACCAACTGACATTGTATGCATAGAAAGAGTTTATTTTTTCACTCAAACAATGAGACAGACATAAGAAATTAATTAATTTTTTTGTTTTGCTTAAAATTGTCTTATTCAATATAATATAGTCATCTGATTTTACCCTCTATCACAGCATCAGTCTATTATTTCATCTGTAGACTTAGATCAGATAAAAAGATCATTTTTATTTGATCTAAGTCTACTAATGAATGTCAGAAGAAAGAGACTTCTTACGAAATAAAATAGTTTTCAGCTATTATAAAGTTTTGAACTACAAAGCGACAATATGCTTTTGTTTTTAGATTTCTATTTAGCTGTGTCTTGCAAGTTACATCCGTACTCTTTACAGAAGACACAGTTAACTCCAGGGCCATGTCTTCCCAGGAGGATTGGAAATATGCACACAACCGGAAATATACCACAACCGGAAAATCTGGTGAACACTTGTGCGTAACATAGGGAAACACTGGATAGCTGTTTCAACCTTATTAGGTTTCATCAGCAGTGTATACCATGATCTCCCCCACTGGAGGTGACCATGTCCTCTGTAAAGAGTACGGATGTAACTTGCAAGACACATTCAGGTTAATTAGCTGCACAATCACCATGACTAGTTGATTAGCATCACTTGTGAATGATGTGGATTGATGGTCTGTGGTAGAGTTTCAGCTCTGCATTCTGTGGTCACTGGTTCGATCTCCAGTTGAGGAGATTACGGTATACACTGCTGATGAGACCTAATAAGGTTAAAACAGCTGTCCAGTGTTTCCCTATGTCACACGCAAGTGTTTGAAGGATTTTATAGTCATGGTAATTCAATTCACAATATAATTCCTCTACTTAAAAGAGAAAATGTAAATAAACATTCACAGCAGTTCATATAAAAAAATAACATATCCACTAATATTTGAAAACTATCTATTAATAACAAATAATATATAACACTAATTGCAAAAAACTCCAAATACTAGATTATCCATTTATATAAGTGGTGCATTCAATAAGTTTCCAGACTTTTTTGTACAGGCATTTAAATTTGTTGTAGACTCTTGAAAATTCAGTACGTTATTGTTATACATCTTATGATATGACTGACCAATTTTCATGATTTCAGGTTCAAATGAACAGCTACAGCAGCTAAAGCCTGATTGTCACAGCTGGTGAATTTCAAAAATGCAATCTGGACATGAGGGCACTTTAGAAGAATGATATGCAATAAAATTCTGTTTTAAGCTTGGAAAAAATGATGCCACAGAAACGTATGGAATGCTTCAGACTACTTTTCAACCATCTTGCATGAATCGAGCATCAGATTTTGAGTGGCATAAGAGATTCAAGGAAGGCAGGGAGTCTGTGAGGAATGATGAGAGGTGTAGTAGGAGTAAGGAAGTCAATACACCAGAGTTGATTGGCCAAAGGGTTAGGGTTACTATGTTGAGGTTTTAAGGGAGTTCAGGAAGAGATTCCGTCGGAAGAGGCCAGCACTCTTCAAATCGGGTCAGTGGCATTTCCACCAGGACAATGCACCAGTCCACGATTCATCCTTGTCAAAGACTATTTGACCAAGATGGGCATCAAAACATTTTGTCACCCTCCCTGTAGTCTGGAAACTTATTTAATGATCCTCGTATTACTAAAATTCTCATCTTGTTTATATGTAACAAAAAAAAATAATACATTTTATTAGAGCAATACACTTGAAATTTTCAAATTTTGATTGATTGGTTTTGATCTCATGTCTCCCTGTCTGAGTTTACTTTGTGTCAAGAGGTTAGAAAAATACATTAATGGTATGTTTATATTTACATTTTTTGGGTAGTTGTTGCTTAATAGTTTTTATGTGCACAGTTATATAAAAACAATTATAGATTCAAGTAACTATTCTCAATACAAATTATTTACAGTTATATGATATCAATGTTCCCATCAAAAAAGAATTGATTTTAAGCAGACTTATTTGATCCATAGTGGGAACACAATAGATACTACCATTTTGGATCTGAGTGGACGTGGGAATTAAGTGGTACTCTATATGCCCCAGATCTCCAGAACTAGAGCATTAGAAGCAATTTAGTATCAAACCAGAGACACCATTTTTTAGGCATTTCCTCAGCAAAAGATATAGTCAACATATTCAAAATACCTCCAACACTGTAGTTCAACTTTAGAGAATAAAGCAATTTCTAGACTTAATTTGTAATTGAATGACAATTTTGTAGGGTCTGCATTCATAATGAATATAATATAATCATCCAGATTCTTGATATAATGGTGATAACTATGAATGTTAATGATATTCTTTCATTCCTTCTTAAATAGAAAGCATCATGAATTGCTGTTACAACAAGAACCCAACAGGTTCACAGATCATCTAGTTTCTTTGCCCTAGCAGTGGGTGTCTTAAAATCCATCTAACACACAGCAACATCTTATTACCTTGGTAAAGTTTCAGTCACACAATTCTTAACAGATGTTTTTAAAATAAATTAAGCATTACAGTTCAAACTGCTTAGATATTAGTATCATTGGCATGCAATGAAAACATTTAGAAAATTATAACATTCCTTGATAACTGAATTTTCTGGATTTCAAACTACAACAATACTACAATAACTAACATTCTTGATAATGACCGAAGAAGGTTGAAAGTATCTTAAACTATAATTCACAAAAAGCTTTAGACAGTTTCATTTACAGCCTTGGTCCACATTTGCAGCATCTTATTTGCCAGCAGGAAAAACTTAATAAAAAATAAACTCAATCAAAATTCCTTGTCTGCCATATTTAATGAAACAAATTTGCTGCCTAAATATACACACATAGAAGGAGTTCCTTCAAAAAAATGTCTAGATAAATACACACACACATACACACTTTGTTTATAACTTTGAGAAATGTCATTAACATAGCAGAAATTGTTGAGACAATTGAACTTCTTCCTATTACTGATGCTAACATAATGTTTGGGCCAATCTGTTTTTTGTTTTTTTTTAAGATTATACATCTGATAAAGAATAAATAGATTGAATTTTTGTGTTAACAACATCAAGAATACAGAAAAGAGGTTCAATTATCTGAACAACTTTTAATATATACATATTTTGTCTATAGTAATTATGATTATTTTTTGAATTAATTAAAAACTTTCATAAATGAAGAATGTGTATGTGTATGTGATACTACAAACTCTTCTGAGTGCAAATATTTCAGTGCAATAATGCATATGCATGCAGGTGTAAAGATATCTATGAAAATATACATGTATATAGGGAATATATATTCATGTATATGCACGTGAGAGCAAGCATATCTGTATGTGTAGATATAGGAAGATAGTCGAGATGTACATGGATATCTGTATATTAATATCAAAAGTTTAGCTAAACAAGTTAGGGCTGTCGGCAAATTTTTTGTTAATAAAGTAAAGGATTTCTTGATGGGATGAGAGGGTTAGTTTCTTAATGTCCATGATAAACTTAAGTCTTCAGTGCTAGTACAGTTAGAGGTCAGTAGTCAAGCATATCATTTTTTTTTAAGTACATAAATTCCTTGTTGTCCAAATTGGGAGGAAATGTGCTTTTTCCAGAATTCACAATTGCAATATTCAAGAGTGAATCAGAGGAGTTGCATACAGAGCAGAGGGAGTTCAAAACTAGGTTAGTAAGCAGCAGTGAATTGCCAGGAACAAAAAAGTTAGAAGTCGGCTATTTCGTCACAGAGTACGATGAAAAACTACTCTGCACCCAAATCCACATAAAGTGTCACATGTACTCATGTTATATTCATACTGACGCAATGAATAATGACGAGGGAAGACATCTTTAGAAAAATATGTACCTCTCACTTTATTGTAAGGGTTCGAAAAGGGTTACTCAGGGTTTTACTGTGAGAGGGAGTTGGAGACCGAACAGAACTGCAATATATTGACCCCTACTCTTATGGCCGTCAGCGTTGTGTCTTTCTCATTCTCCAGGGCTGCTCAACTGGAGGCCCAGGGGCTCAGCTCTCTGCTGGATGATGGCTTTCTTTACTGCATCTTATCAGCAACCTCTCTGGACCCCAACTTAATCGGGGGCCCCGAGCCCCTTTGGCCTGGTGTGGCTTTTTCTACCACATCTCGTCTCTTACTCCAACTCTCTCTAACTCCAACTGCTCTCTAACTGTCTTGACGGAGTTATATAATAGTTCAATGCCCACTCAATTGCCCACTCAATCTTTGGAATCGCATGTTTGATCGTCATCAAGTGGAAATAACTGTCATGTAGTTCAGAGGTCACTCTCTTCCGGTGTATCAGTCTATGTGTGTACCATGGGATTTTTTACCTTGTCCCATTTCATCAGCCAAGCACGCCTACGCGATTTCCTCTCATAACTGCCATTGGAATGTGTCACTTCTTTCCAGTGCATCACCTTGGAATGGCAAGTTTGGCCGGGTCGAAGGTCAAAATACAACACTCACTCCCCATCGACCAGGATAAATCAAAAGAGAAATTGATATCAATAAATGGCCATACACATGTAATCTGGAATTTATTTTTGCTTTTTTTTCGCTTTCTTTGTGCAACTGACCTGCAGTCAACAGATCTTGTTTTAAAACACTTTGGGTTGAGTCATCTAGCCAGCAAATAATGTGTTGACATTGGACAAAAACTTACATATATATATATATATACACACACACACACACACACACTACCAGTCAAAAGTATTTGGCCACCCTCAAAAATTTTATTTCTCATCTTTAAAGTGTTATTTTTAATGAAACAAGTTAAGCACCACAATAGTTTTATTTATTATACTAAATACAAGTTTTCCTGAACCACATTAAATACAAATTAAATGAAAAAAAAAACACAACAAACTTCTCAACATTCTTTCCACCAAAGACTAAGGTAGACTGAAGATAGTTCTGCCCAGCTTTCCTGCAGGGGTGAGCCACACTTCAAGTTCATCCTATTTATAGTGATTTCTAAAGCAGGACTCTCAAAAACTATTTCTAAGCTAATTAGTATAGTTATGGCTTCAACTATTCCTAACAAATATTAAGAATTTACAAGAAATTATATGGTTTAATGTAACTAATAAAGTTGATTATCATTTTAAACAGGGAAACACTTTATACTTAGTTGTGATATTGATGTTTTAAGAGCCATTTTATCAATGTAGTTCAAAATCAAAATGTTATCACAAACATATCTGTTAGTATAATTAAAGCAAAAAGGCCAAGAGTTTGGTGCACCCAGTGAGATTTTATCAGCTAATTTTGCTCGCTAACCTTTGAAGCGACCAGAATGCACTAGGAGGTGAGCATATAAGGCACTGAAAAGGAGAGTTTTATAGCTGATCAGCAGATTGTTGCAAAAAGTTAAACATTGCCATTAATTCTCTACTGTTATTTCATGGAAACAGAAATTCCCTTTTTTGATTTCAAAGCAATTTAATTGAGATATTCATGTATTGCTGTTATTTTCTTTACTTAGTCAAGCGGAGACCTCCAAAATCTTGTAGCAGTCACAGATTTATTTTCTCTAGCGAATCAATGCCCCCACCAAGCAACTCGGCATCAAACTGACCAATCAGCGGGCAGAGTGCATTGATTCCATCTTCCTCTAAAGAACTATTTTTTCTAACCCTTTTTGAAAGTCTGCCAGAGCAGAGAGTACTCGGCAAGCAGAGAAGAAAGACCTCTCTCTGGTCCCATGCCACGAGAAGCTCTAGCATTGACGATCTTCGCTGAAGATAACTGCTGCTACCTGCAAAACTCAAAGAACTTTTCTCACTCGAACACAGTCCTACTTTCTATCATAAACATAAACCTTTCGTTGTTGTTCTTCAAAGAGGCTTTGTTATTTTGTTAAGTGCTACATAAACAACTACAAATTAACTTATAGTGTATGTGAACTAAACCATACACTAAAATGGTGACCCAATGATGTGATATGAACATGCAAAATTTCCTGAACAATTATGAATGAATATTCACTCATTTCAAAGGCAATATAGAAGTATTGTTGTTACAATGCGTAGACTTGAGAAACGAAAGCAGCAAACACATACAAATTCTTCAACTAATTAAACAACTTGTTCGAACATATTCAAGATCTTTTATACTATAGCAATTATATGCAAATTTCTGGCAAAAAAACAAAGTTTCAAGAAGAAATTTCACATACTGAAACAAAACAACAGAACTTATTTCAATGCATGTGGAGAGGCAAACATTGATATACTACTACTACTATCAATACGAGGCATTTTTTTACTTCACACCCACCAGAGGAAAACAATCTATTAATACAGTTTGTTACTTTACCTAACCTTACTGGCTACCGTAACATTCTTCCTTAACCCAGATACAAATTCTCACAAGAATTTGCACTCGTCAGTCGATAAAACACGGACGTATTTCAACAATGAAGACTACGACCACCTGATATTTTCCACCAGCGAAAAATATATACCGACATTTTTTGAACACGTGCCTCTACACCGAAAAAGACCAAAAAAATTTAAAAAAAAACTTTCCAAGGAGGAATTATTTTCTTTTCAGCCCGTCCAAGAATTCACACCAACTAAAACACGCTAACTGCTTAAATTTAGACAAGCGTTTCGAACATGAAAAGAAGACATGGACCAACAAACATAATATTTTGTTCGACAAAAACGAAGCTTTAAAAAAAAGAAAATATATAACTTTCAACTAGGCCTGCTAGGCAGAGAAAGGAAGGAAGAAGAAACTTACTGGTCTGCTCCTTTCAACTTACCACGTGTGATACAAAAAAATAAAAAATAAAAAATTTTCAATCACAACGAAAAAAATGAGTAATACATTTTTTATTGCATTTTTCTCGCTTCAAAACTGTATTGTCGGAGCTAAAAGGGCGCCTTCCTCCTGCTTAACATTTCATTTTCCCGCCTAAATGGTGATTGGGCGACGCCATCTTGAATTTCGTCTTTTGTTTTTAGAGCGGCCTTGTCAAATGACTAGCATCTTTGTTGTTCTGACTAAGGAACTTTAAAGCAACACCTTTATAAAAAATTTTTAACACGAATATTATCATTATTATTATTATTATTATTGTTTTTGTTCTCATGACCAAAACTCTGTAGGTACAAAAGTATTCACTTCACTCACTATAAAAGCAAAAAACAAAAAAAAAACAAAAAAAAAAAAAAAAACTAAAACACATCCACTCTAAACTCTTTATTACTTTTTTTATTTTTATTTTCTTGCGGCTGTTAAAACATATATTTTCCCTTTCGTTTATTTCTCTCTGAAACGTGTTTCTTTGACAATGTTTTTTCCATTTTCTGACATTTGATTTTTTTTTCTGTTGTTTATATAAATATAAAAAATGGCTCGTACATTACCTGCTTTTGCCGGCGACGTTCGAGTTTGGTTTGCTCAACTCGAGTCGTATTTGTACCAAACAACGTCACGGAGCAACGACATTTGGACATATTATTTAGCGCATTCCCAGCATCATTAACGCCAGTTGTCAAAGATTTGATAAAGATACTTCCCTTGATTCCACTTATGGCAGCATCAAGCGGGAGGTTCTGCTCCGGACGTCGCTATCAGCGGAAAAACGTTTTCAAAAGTTGGTTCATGACGAGCTTTTGAGGGCCGCATGCCAAATGAATTGCTCCGCAGAATGAGAGAGCTGGCAAATGTCCCTGCCGATAATGCCCTTACAAAGCAGCTTTTCTTTTGAAAGCTGCCGCCTCAAGTAAAAGCAATTCTGGCACCCATGGTAGAGAATAGCTCCGTTGACGTAATAGCGTTGGCAGCGGATAAAGTGATGGATTTCACGAAGAGGCCTATTACCACGTCTATTCCCCAGTCACAGACTGATGTCTCTACGTTCTCTGCTGCGGCTAGGAACACAAGCCAAGAGGCCACGTATGTGGCTATACCTGACGCTATGGAGCGGCTTACCAAAGAAGGAAGAAAATTAGGCGTGGATAGATCACAATCACCCAGACGTCGGTACAAAAGTCGTTCGCCATCCCCATCCCACCGCCGCCACTCAAACAAGCCAGAACTGTGCTTTTATCACAGTCGTTTTGGCGAGGAGCCACAGAGACGCAGAATAGCCTGTTCGTTTTTAAACCAGGGAAACTTAAATCGGGAGAGCTGAGCACACTCTCAACAAGATTTACGGAAGGACCGTGTCTATTTTATTACAGACTCCAGCTCCCAAGTACGTTGTTTGGTGGACACAGGAACAGCTTGCAGTACTTGGCCACTGAAACTCCTCACTGAGAAACCGCCAGTGTCACCCATCTCATTGCAAGCGGTAAATCCCCCATATGGTCAAATTTCTCGTTTTCTGGACTTGGAATTACGGAGAGACTTTACATGTGTCTTTACTGTCGCAGATTTACCATACCCCATTCTAGGCTCAGACATTCTGCACTACTTCAATCTCTTAGTAGATATGCGCAAACAACGGCTTATAGATGATAATACGGAACTTTCCGTCCCGGGTTTTAAAGCAAATACCCCACCTACCCACCCGGTATTTTTCATTGCCGCCACCGACGACCCATACCAGACCTTATTACGCTCTTACCCGGAGTTAATAAACTTGAATTTTGTTGTAAGCAAACGAACACACTCAACAACTCACCACATTGAAACCACAGGTGCTCCGCTGTTCTCACGCTCTCACCGCTTCCCTGCAGATAAACTAAAGTCGGCGAAGGTAGAGTTTAAGCATCTCCTGCAGCTGGGAATTATACGCCCCTCGTCCAGTCCATGGGCTTCCCCTTTGCATATGGTTCCGAAGCGCTCCGGAGATTGGCGTCCGACTGGGGACTATCGACGACTGAATGCCATGACGGTACCTAATCGTTACCCAATCCCACATATACTGGACTTTGCTTCCTCTCTGTATGGTTGTAAGACCTTCTCCAAACTAGATTTGGTTAAGGCTTACCATCAGATACCACTGAATCCGGCCGACATACCCAAAACTGCGGTAACAACACTATTGGGAGCATTTGAATCTTTGACCATGCCTTTCGGTTTGCGAAACATGGCTAGTACCTTCCAACGCTTCATGGACGAAGTAGTGCGTGATTTTGACTTCGTCTATAACTATATAGACGACATACTCGTGACAAGTGAGGAACATGTTACTCACCTCCGCCTACTGTTCGAACGGTTTCAGAAATCCAGGTGAGGATTAACCCTGGTAAATGTGCTTTCGGTGCTTCGTCACTAACTTTCTTGGGTCCCATTATCAGCCCAGAAGATATATCTTCATTACCTGACAAAGTGAAGGCTCTACAAGACCTTCAACCACCCACTTCACTTTGCCAACTAAAGCACTTCTTCGGCCTGCTTAACTACTGCAGACGTTTTATCCCATACTGCGCGGATCTCCTGTCTCCGCTTTCTGACGTAACAGGAAAAAGAAAAATGAGCAAATTTTGCTGAATGATATCCAGCTGAAAGCCTTTAACGAAGGGAAGCAGAAACTAGCAACAACATCGTTACTTGCACATCCTGTACCCGAAGCCAAGTTTTCACTGGTCATTGATGCATTGGGCACAGCTGTAGGTGCAGTTTTGCAACAACAACACCAACAACAAATACAACCTCTCACATATTTTTCGAGACAGCTGAAACCAGCAGAAGATTACAGCACGTTTGGCCGTGAACTCCTGACTATATACCTCGCAGTAAAACACTTTCATCATTCACTAGAGGGCCGGCAATGTATTGATCTACACCGATCGGCGTCCGCTTACTTTTGCACTGCGTTCTAAACCGGACAAGTATTCTCATCGCGAAACTCGCCACTTGGATTTTGTTTCGCAGTGTACCAACGATATCCGACATATCCCTGGTAAACAGAATGCTGCATCAGACGCCTTGTCTCGCCTTCCTATCAATTCTCTGTCCTCACCTTCGGATATCGACTCATGACAGATGGCCTTAGACCACCCATGTCTGGCACCTTGGATCTATCGTCACCTGAATTTGCAACTTGCAAATTCACATACTTACCTGAGCTCACTGCAACACCTCAACAAATTCATCTCGACCTTTTGTTCCGATGACTCATCATAGGGTTGTTTTTGACACCCTACACTATTTGGCACACCCCGGACTTTCAGCAAGATTTTTCTGGCCAAATAGGAGGCCTGATATCACCGCCTGGATACGTTCCGGCGTATCCTTCCAAAAGTCAAAGGTGCACAAGCATATCCATGCACCTCATAGACAAAATGTTCTGATAGTGTCTGTGGGAGTTTTAAAAAAAAAAACTCCCACAGACACTATCAGAACATTTTGTCTATAGGCAATCAGGGGCCGGGTAGAAAAGTTTGATCAGCAACTGGGTGAAGAAGGTTGGAAAATAGGCATGTTACTTATGTTACGTTTTATATTAACTCTAAGGGAAAAGCAATGAAATATTACACTGACAAATAAACCAACAACGCAATATAAAGTAAAAAGTAAACTTGGTGACCTTTGTCGAGGGTGACCTGAAGGCTCCCTTTTCAATAGCTACTACACCAAGGTGTAAGGGAGAGTGCTACTCCATTCCCTGGATTGCTCCCCTTTATCCTTGATCCTTACCTTATAATATTCAGTGTTAAGCAAGGCGGCATCAAGTACCATTTTTCAGTCTTTAGTATTACTCGACCTGGGATTGAACTCCGGTCTCTCAGACCATCGGCAAAGACTCTACTCATTAGGCCAATGTATGTATATATCATTGTAATATTGATTCTTTGGTATGACTTGACCAATAATACAATATGAGACTGACAAATAAACCTACAATAAAATATTTGACTGAGATATAAACTCACAATGCACAATGAGATTGGCAAATAAATATTCCATTGGTTTTCCATTAGAGCTAATATAAAATGCAACATAAGTAACACGCCTACTTTCCAACCTTCTTCACCTAGAAGCTGATTGTGTACTTTTTTCTTTTAATTTAGGCCTACTTGTCTACCCCACCCCTGATTGCTAGTACAAAATAAACCAACAATGCAATATGACACTGAGAAATAAAACTACAATGCTATATGAGACAAACAAATAAACCCACAATGTAATAAGTGACTGACAAATAAACCAACATATCAATATGAGACTGACAAATAAACCCAGAATGAAGCAGTAAATAACTAATATAGATTGGGCTTTTATGTGTTTTAAAATTTCATGTGATATGTTAGTTTCTTTAAAAAATATATAAATTTTTTAACTATTAAAAAATGGGTATTGTAGTATATTTTACGTTAAATTAAACTCTTTTGACATGAAGTTAAAAAATCTGTTTGAAGATTACCAAACCAACTTTGATTTTTATGCACAGTCACTAGGGGAATTTTTTAGTGTTTTTCTTGGCTGACTTTATTGAAATTTATATAATATGCAATCGTAAATATGATATGCATTAAACTCTTTTGCTCTGCTTAAGTGAAATTTCACCGTAAACTAAACAAGCAATAAAGAAAATCTATACAAATGATTTTGGTGTGCACATAAGTGAAAATTTAAGAGAATTAATTGTGCGTATTTTTTTTCCTCTTTTATAGATTTATTAGGATGTATCAAAAAGATTTTCTTTTTTTAATCAACTGAAAGTTCATAGGCAACTTCTAACTTTCAGTGACCCTAATTCTTTCAAATATCGATGATTCAATTCTGTACCTTACATTTTATTGTTGTTCACTTCTGGGCTTTATTTCAAGAGACAAATCACATCCCAGTCCTTTTAATCATACTGTATCCAAACCAAGCTGCCGAACGTGGGGTCTGTGTCCTTATCACCAACCAAAGTAGATGATTGTGGAATCCAATCAATCTCAGCCGCAAACCCAGCACATCCAACCAAATCAATCACTGCTGCTCTCTCATTCAAACAGCTTTTCTAAGAGCTAATTTCAAAAAGTCTTCCAAAATTACTTTTGGTCCCCTCAATATCTTTCTGGCAGATGCCACAAGCACCAACTACAGACTAGCTCCAGCTTCACTCAGCAGCCGTTCCTGTGCAACCAAGCAACAGCACCAGTAGCGCTTAGTCCAAGAGCAACCAATCTGCTTGGACTAGCATCAACATTTCAAAGCCACATCGACACACACAAATCCGGTCAACTAAGGATTGAACAAACCAGGATATCGATCATACAGCCTCTGCCACCAGCATCTGCATCACCTAGTTCACAAACGACCACACTCTCAGATGAACATTAGCACCTCGAGGTCACATCGACACACACACAGTTAACCAAGAACCGCATATATAAAACAATCCACAGGCTGGGTTTTGTTGGTTTTGCCATTCGTATAGTGGTATAGCGGTTAGGTGAAATGGTTATTTTGTTTAACACTATATTTTTTAGGCAACACTAAGGAATTACGAAACTATTCTTTAACACACACAACAACGAAAGTTTTTATTTGCAGCTTTGAATATTTGGTTTGTTCTTGGTGCTGCAAGACTCGTGGTGTTTAAGCTTGTTAGTTTTGGAGACGCGATGGCTTAGCGGGATGTTGAGATGGCAACGTGTTGTTGGACGTGTGAGGGAATTTGTGTTTAGAGTCACCGTGTAGTCTTGTGTGTCGAGAGCGGAGTGACGCTCGGATCGACATAGTCAATTTTTGAGGTGACATGAAGTGGTGCCTGTGGAAGGCATGTTGAATGTTTCTAATTTATGTTCAACTGGGACTCCTCGTAAAGAATCCATAAATTAGATGGTTCCCTCGTTGAGTGTCCATGTTGCTGCTGCTAGTGTTAAAGCCACAGTGAGATATCCACACTGGGTGGCTTGTTTAGCTAAAAAGCATCGCTAAGCAGGGACGATCAGAGGCACGTCTGTTCTGGTCGCCGTCTCACGCTGAAGAGACTGGATTTGGCCGCTCACCCGTTTTGCTAGCCGGAAATGAAGGTCCGGGCTGAATGGGATAAGTTATCCTGATTGGGTGAAATTCAGTGTTGAATTAAATAGCGCGCCAAAACAAAATACGAGATTTTTCTCTTCTCTACAGTGGTGTGAACCCCGTTGTTTCTTCTCATACTCAGCTCTGTGGGCATTTCACAAATTGTACAAAAATTTTTAAGAAATATCAAACAACAAACAGAGGGGGAAGGAAGAACAGATAAACACCGAATTAGAACTGCAAACGCATGAAGGTGGAGTTGGCACCTTTCAGCAATTTATGTATGTTCATGGCTATCACGAGAACTCTGCAAAAATCCTGCACTGCAACCAAAAATGCTGAATCATCTGGTCATCGTTTTCATTGCTCCATGTCCTGGGCTTGACTTTCTGACTGACTGCTCTGTAGTCCCACTCCCAATTGACTGCTTCGGAGTCTCACGACTGACTACGTCCTTCGTCTTCCGGTCTCACAGGTTTTCGTAGGCACAGCTCTTTGTGTGGTCTTCGCGCCAAAATAGAGAAAGAAAGGTTTTCACGACACTCTGGCACCACTTCAAAGATGCCGAAGATAAGATACTCTCTATGGCCACACATCCACAAACACACACATAGACAGCTGAGTCTATGACTTTCTACAACACTAACCTTCAACACCCAGCAAAGACTACACTGACGTGATATAACAACTGCGATTTTATACACCCATACCCCTTTCATGTACGATTCGCTCAATAAAACCTGATATTTAAACTTACTCACTTGTCTCTGTCATTTGTCCAGTCTCTGTCAATTCAACACAATTCAATGTACAACATGTGCGCGGGATCAACACATTCATACTGGTCCCGCGACACATTCTAATAAAACTTTTTTAAAATTAAATAACTTGATAGTGAAATTTTTTTCACTCATTCGGTTTGAATGGTCTTATGGTATGAAAACTCTCGTTGTGTTATTTAATGCCAAAGCCTTTTCGTAAACAATGATTCTTATTTGATAATAATAATCATTTATGAAATATTATAACTCCAAGTAGGTATTTACCTAATCCCTCTGGTTCAATTTTTAAACAGAGTACAGCACATTTAAATTCAGAGTTTACCTTCTCCAAGACGAGTCACCTTACCAATGCTAACGAAATCAGTCTATTCTACAGTTTATCCACAGCATTAGTGTGAAGTTTTGCTCAGAATTTGAACATGGCTTAGTGTGCTTCCTTTTATACATATTGTCATAGAAGAAATTTGGTGAATTTTGTTTAAGAAGTTGGCAATATGAAGCACTGTATATAATTTTACTTATGGAGTTGTAATTAAGTGTTTTTTTTTTGGTGGGGGGATTATTTTTTTTTCAATCCTAATATACTACGAAAAATACAAAATAATCCTAACATGCACTGCTGAAGTTTCATTTTACGACCACCTGTGTAATATTTACACTCAAAAAGACAGTGTATCTATGGGGTCAGATGTGGGCCAGTAATTTCTCTGCGTCCGACCTTAAAAATAAAATATTTGATAAGATTAAAAAACCTTCAATATACCTAAGATATGTTGATGATATACTTATTCTCACTTATGATACTAATGAAATAAACATACTACAAGACATCTTCCATAAAATTCATGTCTTAGTTTTACCTATGAAGTAAACAAAAACAATAAAATTTCCTTTTTAGATGTTCTAATTGAAACTAATAACTATAATAATAGCTTCACAACATCTACTTACAAAACCCAGTGATAACAACTCCTGTACCCCCAACTTAAAAAGTGAATGCCCCTTCCGATATAAAAAAGCAATTATTAATAACCTAATATCCCGTGCAAAACTAATCTCCTCCTCCAAAGCAATATTTTATAAAGAATTAAAAAATATAAAATAAACTCTCATCAATAATATGTTCCTTAACTATGTTGTCGATAAACAAATTAAACGTACAATTAGAAATGTCAACAAACAAAATAAACACAGCAACACTCCAACCAATAAAAAAACATTTATCAAACTATTTTACCGTAACCAAATGCACTTCAATTATAAATTAGATGAAAATATTCTAGAAACGTTGATTAAAAGAAATATACTCTCTACAGTTCCTAATAAAAAATAAAACTTATCATGTATTATAACAAATTTAGAACCTCCAACTTAGTTATTAACAATAATTCCTCCTTTTCGATTGGGGTTTTGCAAAAAAAAAAACAGACGTTATTTATCAATTTAAATGTACCTTAGATTATATCTCTGAGAATTACAGTATATACGTTGGTTTGACCTCAACTACCCTATCGACACGACTCACTATGCATCTCGCTGATACCAGTTCAATAGCACAACATCTAAAAAAAACTTCCCTGCTCAAAAACTGAATTTTGGAAAATTCTTACAGAAAATACAACAATTTTAGAACAACAAAATAACAAACAAAAATTACAGATTCTCGAAGTGCTCCATATCAGAATGAAACAACCTAAACTCAATAAAATTAATTTCGAATCCAGTACTAATGTACTTAAGTGACTTTAGCTACTGCTGCTACTTATAGAACCGAATTTGAAAATAAACGCTACAATATATCAGTATAAATAATAAGTACTTACAAAGTAGTAATGTACATGCAAAGGTCATATCGCTTTTGCAATATACAAACCCCTGATGATGGCCCAAGATCAGACAGAAAGTACTTGGGAACCAATTAATTATAGGAATTTCATTGACCAATTCCCGAAAACCATAAAATCAATACGGTAACTCGAAAGGACATATACAAAAATGTGTAGACAAGGGATGTCTGTATTGTTTATTGAAATATACATAAACGAAGAAATGCTGCCTAAATACACAAATTTTAAATCATTTTCAATTTTTTTCCCTTTTCTTGATAAAGATATTTATCTATTTATTTATGCTAATTCCACTATTTAAAACTTCACCCACTTTTCTCTTCTACCAGCAACAATTTTTCCATTTTTTAGTTCATAAACATATCAATTCACATACGGTTGATTTTTTAAGGATTTAACTGTATTTAGTCATTTAGGTATGATACGGACGAAAGATATATCTTTGGTGTTGTTGATAACATATGATGATATATTTCTAATACAATACATCTTTCTTCCGTTTATCGTTTTCCACATATATTCTGTCCGATTCATTTTTTATATATATATATATATATATATATATATAGAGAGAGAGAGAGAGAGAGAGAATACCTAAAAAGCTAGAAACTAAGAAGTTACCGGAAGAAAGAAAAAAACAGCGGTGCTGGTTGATTATTTTCAAGCAGTACAGATGTTTTATTGGTTTGTTTTGGTTTGGTTTTATGGCATATCAACCTTTGTAGGTTATTTAACGCCAAATCCATTTTTATGTAAATAAACAGTTCTATTTAAAACAATTCGGTTTAGCATGAGTACACAATTTAATTGTCAAAAACTATTTCAAACTATTCAGTTATATATTCAGTTTAGGGTAAGTACAGTTTCAGTGTCAAAAGTAGTTCAATTTAAAACAATTCAGTTTTGCAAATGCACGGTTTTAAATGTAAGTACAGTTTAATTGTAAAAAAAAAAAATTATTTCGATCTATTCAGTTTAGTCAAGCAATTCTACTTCAGCTAATTCAGTTTTGTAAAAGTACAGATTTCGTTTACACACAGTTATATGTCAGAACAGTTCTATGTTAAACAATTTAGTTAAGTGTAAATACAGTTTCAATTTCAAAAAACAGTTGCAGTTATATGTAACAATTCAGTTAAGTGTAAATATAGTTTTAATGTCGAAAAAACAGTTCTATTTCAAACAATCCAGTTAAGCACAAGCACGCAGTTCAAATGTAAGTGCGGTTTAATTGTCAAAACATTTCTATTTCAAGCTATTCAGTTTAATCAAACAATTCAGTTGAGCATAAGTATGGCGTTAGTTCTATTTAACCCATTGATAGGGCCCTTTCAGGTGCTACCACTCCGGGTCAAAGTGGATCTGGGAGCAATGGCAATGAAGGGTTACTCTGCATTGCCCAAAGCTCCAGCACTGCTGGAACCTCACCATCAGATTGTTTAGTGTCATATCCAGGATACTCGTTAGGGGGGGGTCTTACCCCTCTGCAGAGGTGCAGTCAGTGTATTCTACAGTCCCAGCCGACTGGGCAATACACTGAGTTAAATGTCAAACAGTTTTATTTTAGATAATTCAGTTCAGCATAAGTACACAGTTTAGACGTCAAAAACAGTTCTATTCTGAGCAATTCAGTTCAGCACAAGTAAGCAGTTCCAATGTCAAAATAGTTCTATTTTAAACAATTCAGTTTAGCATACATATGCAGTTTAAATGCAAAAATCAGTATAGTGAAAGAAGCACGGTTTAGTTCTATTTAACCCATAGATAGGACCCTTGTCAGGTGCTACCACTCCAGGCCAGAGTGGACCTGGGAGCGATGGCAATGAAGGGGAACTCTGCATTCCCCAAAGCTCCGGCATTGTTGGAACTTCCCCATCAGATTGTTTAATGTTATATCTAGGACACTCGTTGGGGGGTTCTTACCCCTCTGCAGAGAAGCAGTCGGTGTATTCTACAGCCCCAGCCGACTGGGAAATACACAGAGTTAAATGTCAAGACAGTTTTATTTTAGATAATTCAGTTTAGCATAAGTACACAGTTTAGATGTCAAAACAGTTCTATTTCGAGCAATTCAGTTTAGCATTAGTACGCAATTTTAATGTCAAAACAGTTCTATTTTAAACAATCCAGTTCAGCATAAATACGCAGTTTAAATGTATAAAAACAGTAAACGCTAACCACCATTTAGTCCTATTTAACCCATAAATAGGACCCTTATCAGGTGCTACCACTCCGGGCCAGAGTGGACCTGGGAGCGATGGCAATGAAGGGGAACTCCGCATTCCCCAAAGCTCCAGCATTGCTGGAACCTCACCATCAGATTGTTAGTGTCATTTCCAGGACACTCGTTGGGGAGGGTCTTACCCCTCTGTAGAGAAGTAGTCGGTGTATTCTACAGCCCCAGCCGACTGGGCGAACAGAAGTTTTAGTATTTTCTTCTTTATTGAAGTTTTTCATAGACATTGGTCTGTGTGATATTATTTTTTTACTGACGAATTGCATCATCTGATTTTTTTCACCCTGTCAGTCTTATAGAAATAAGTTTATGCATAAAAATAATATATATGTACACATACACATATTTATATATGTACACATACATATATGCATATATATGCACATATATATATGTTGGTGGAATATAGAATGGAAATCAAACTTTAACTGACGCAGCAGTGAACTGTATTCTATACAAAGACAGTAGATTGAAATGTATCAACGAAAATGCGTGAAATGTTCATAATCGTATATATGAACATAAAGGAGATATTAGATTTTGCATACTTAATGATCCACTTTTCCTCCACATGTTTTAAACTAACCATAATTTTGATTTTATTGCAGCCACAATGTAAACTTATATCCAAAACAAAATATTGAGACAAATTTTCGAAGCTGGTGCAATTTCGCTCTTTCCATCACTTAATAATCGTTCTGGATTTTTTAACATATTTCCTTTCTTAGGAAAAATGTCTTAAATAGCTACAACATATTCAATCATTAATTAATTATATTAATATAGATAAACCTTTCCCTTTTCTTCTTTTATTATTTCTCTCTTTCTAATCCGTTATGTCTTATGACGATTCCATTTGCTTAACAACATAGTTTTGAACAGTCACGAGATATTTTTGAAATGTAAACACTGATTTAATGTTTGAACGGTTATATGTTCTTTCTTTGTTTACATATTTCCTCCATTATTTCCTGTATACTAAACATCCCTCGTTATTCCTTCAAGACTTGACGCTATCTTTTAAAGTCCTGGTGAGAGTATATTCATACCGAAACGTTATAGCGTCGACTTTTCTGCTTAATTAATTCATTCATCACTTTTGGACAACTTTATCAATTTCTCTCCATAACATCCAAGTATTTGTCGCTGCCTCCCACCAGACACGACTTGACACAAGGTCAAAAGCCCGAAGGCCGATTAAAGTAGGGATAAAGGGGAGGGGAGGTCGGGAACGAATCGAGACTCGAACCCTGCTTGTCTGTGCTGCTCATCGGCTCACTTAGTGCAATGTGAACCTGATGAGGCAAGCAGTTTCACGAACCCAAATGTGGGTCCGGGCACGTATGCCAGTTTGCGGTTTAAACTAGACGCATGGTCTAGTGCCGTACAAGGGGGACAAAGGAGACAAAAATGTAGCTCGCCCACCCGAAGGTAGCCTAGTCGAAACTAGGTGCCTAATTAAAGGCCCCAAATCTGCCATTGTTCCTTTTCCAGGGCCACGCTCCGGACCGAAGTCCAGAACAGGCCCCGGGGCGCTCGCATCCATACCATTATTTACTTCCATACACACACACACACATATACATATATACACATACACAGACATATATATATATATGAATATATACACATATATAAACGCACATATATATATATACGCATTTATATATACAAACATATATATATATACACACATGAATAAAAATATATATATATATATACACACACATATATATAAATGTATTCATACATACGCATACGTATATAAATATATATATAGATGTATATATCAATATATATTAAAAAACCTGAATATAACAATATATATAGGCATGTCTATATAAAAATATATATCTTAAAATAGGTAGGTCCACGAAGAGATTTGTATTTTTTTTTAAATTTATCTATAAATGAATTTAAAAAATACAAATCTCTTCGTGAACATACCTATTTTAAAATATTTCTATTCTATCATTGGACCAAGAACAAAATTTTTTATGTATACAAATATATATATATATATATGCCCACATATGAATATACATACACATCTATATATCAATATATATGTATACACGCAAATATGTATACACAACAACAAAAAATCGTTTTTATTGAAACACGTTTGTGAGACAATAAATAACAAACAAACGAGGTTTGCTTTCCTGGCAAACAGAAGAAGAAAGAATATCGAGAGGGGAAGAGTGACGATAAGGTGCGGTTAGAGTAACACTAACGTCTTTAAAGTCTAGGACTTTGACATTTTGTAACATCTGAAGGTTGTTCGGAGCACTCCGGGTCTAGAATGGAAGAGATGCTTCTTTGGCAGTCCTGAGTTTCTTCTTGATCCCTTTTTCTTATTCTCTCTGAGGATTCGTTTAATCATCCCATTTTTTGATCTATGATCAATATCTGAACTAAAAATAGTTTCTGATTGGTTGTCCAATAAGAGACAATTAGGAGTCATTTTCCCATTGGTCGGCCAATCCTAGTTCAGGATTATATTTTACAGGTATAGAGAAACCCTTTTTAGATGCTTTGACCAATGGGAACAGGTTTAGAGCAATGGGGTTGAACAAAAAAAAAAATTCTCAGCCTCACCTGACTGGATGAGGCCTGCCCAGCTCACTTTTATTTTGGGTGGAGCAAAGTTAAATCTCCCTTTTGACATTGACCTCCAAGATAAGGACTAGAAAAATATATTTTACGAAATAACCCGTTTCATCATCATGATTGATGAAGTTAGTTGACAACCGAAAAATTAAATAAATTTGCTAACCTTTAAAATCAAAAACAATTGTCTCGCACTTAACTGACCTTTAGGAACGATCAACCAGCTTTTTATGTCAATATAAGCCTTGAACAAAAAAGATTCTTATTTTAAGGATCTTTTTTGTTTTTGATATATATATATATATATATATATATATATATATATAGAGAGAGAGAGAGAGACTATAAAAGATCTTGAGGAGTGGCTAACGAAGATCGACAAATCTGGATTGCCTGGTCGATTTAAGGCATGGTTATTCCAGCATGCAGTTTTGCCCCGGATATTGTGGCCATTGCTCGTCTATGATATTCCGATTACCACCGTGGAATCGTTAGAAAGAGCAATTAGTAATCGGTTGAGAAGGTGGCTGGGCTTGCCGAGATGCTTAAGTGGTGCGGCTCTCTACGGGAACAGCAACGCGTTGCGCCTCCCCTGCAGCAGTCTCGTGGAAGAATTCAAAATCACGAAGACAAGAGATCTGCTGCAGTATGCAGAGTCTGAAGATCCAAAGGTGGCGGCAGATAAAGATCTGGCAGGAAGTGGAGTGCGAAGAGAGAGTTGCAAGTGGCGGAGGAGAGGCTTAGGCATAAAGCTATTTTAGGGTCGATAGCTAAAGGCAGAGCAGGATTGGGGTTTTTCCCCTCTACGCATACCAACAGTGCCAAAGGCAAGGAAAGACGCCAACTCATCCAAGAAGAAGTCCGTGGGGGCGTAGAAGTGCGGTACAGTAAAATGGTCGGTCTGAGTCAGCAAGGAGCCTGGACAAGATGGGAGGATGTAGAGAAAAAAAGAATTACATGGTCAGATTGCTGGCGGCCGGATTTTAGCGAGATTCGATTTCTCATTAAATCAGTGTATGATGTGTTACCGAGCCCAACGAATCTGCACATATGGGGGAAGAGAGAGACCCCCAATTTTCAACTATGTGCTAGGAAAGGATCTTTACAACATATCCTTAGTAGTTGCCCAAAAGCTTTGGGTGATGGACGGTACCGTTGGCGTCACGATCAAGTACTCAAGGTAATTGCAAATGAGGTGACTAAAGCTATGAGGGCTAGTAATCATCAACCAGGAAAGAAATTGAAGCAGATCAACTTCGTAAAAGCAGGAGAGAAGATACAGAGAAAGAGGAGAGAGGAAACGAACCTGTTATCTTCCGCGGACGATTGGCAGTTGTTAGGGGATCTGGAGACTCAGCTGAAGTTCCCCAGACACATAGCAGTAACATCGCTAAGACCGGACCTGATATTGCACTCTGATAACACAAAGCAGTGCGTTATTTGGGAACTGACTGTGTCATGGGAGGAATATATTACTCTCGCTAATGAGAGGAAGAGGTCCAAATACCAAGAACTGGTCGAACAATGTCAACAAAAGTCATGGAAGATACATTATGACCCCGTAGAAGTTGGTTGTAGGGGCTTTGCTGGACAGTCTTTGGGCAGAGCCCTAGCAAAAATTGGTATAGTCGGGGCAGCTAGAGTGAGGGCGCTGAAGGACATTACCAACACAGTTCTGAAGGCGTCAAAGTGGATTTGGCTTAAGAGATCAGAGCCATGGAAGAAATAAAGGGGACGATGGACAGATGTCTATAGGAACGGCCGAAGTCCGGCCATATTATTTTTTTTTTTTTTGCTTTGGTAGAGGCACGAGCGTAGCACGTCGCGATCAAGGAGGCAGCTTGGCTCTTGCCGGGGTTTATGTCGGAGCCGATATGATGCAAAAACTCGAAATCGGCGATGAAGACAGTGCATCACGGAAGACCTACCTTGATGTATCTAGGATGTATGATTGAAAAATATATATTTTTCATAAATTCTAATTTTTACATATTAATTAAGTTCTCAACACACATCCCTCTCCCACCTGTCAAACGTTTACCTGCTGGATAAATGTTGGTAAGCCAGCAGAATAAGAAAATATGTATACATGGAGTTGGTTACATAAAAGAGTTGATGAACGATTTTTGTCCATATTCATAATGCCCATCCTGTAAAAGAATTTTTTTATAACACAAGAGAAAGTGTGTTTGTGAGAAGAGTTCTTTACAATAACAGTCTGCTCTGTTTCTCTCGCTCTTTTTAAAATGTTCAACTAGAACTATTTATAACTTTTTTTTATTTCCAATTCTTTAAACGGAAAGTATTTCCACTGATGGCAACCGAAGTGGCTCTTTTGGGTTAGCCGTGGACAGTTGTCCTGGTTCCTTGCTAATCGATCCCATTTCTCTTTGTTGCTCTGGTGTACCTTCTGGTTGGTCAGTGACAATTATTCTTGAGCTTCCTTTATTCCCGTGCAAATGTACTGGTTCATTTCTATTTTGTTTTTTTCAACCAAGATCGTATTATTGTGACTAATATTAAAGAAAGCTATCCAATCATTAAACTAATGGCTATTATTAAAATTGTCCATGTGGAGGGGGCCACTTGCTTATTTCCTATTGGGACATCTTTTTCTCCAATAGTGTCAAGCTTATGCAATAGTTCATTTAAGTTCATTTTTTTTAAAGAGCTTAATATTTCAGGGATTGCTTGGGGTGCTATATTTGGGAATTTTCTTACCAAAGGTTCCCATAGGCCCATCCCACAAATAAGTGTGGTGTTGATTAAGGGTAGGAAGGCGTCGCTCGTTTCAAATTTTTCTTCAGCCTGATAATGAGGCGGGGGTGATAGAATTCCCGTAAACCCCACAGCCTAGTGGCACCCGTAGAGTGGACAATGGATGAGTTATTTTAATAGTTTTTGAAGACTTCCCGGCTCTGACTCATCCCTTGAGGGATATTGCCCATACTCCATCCGTTATTCTGACGACCTTTGGTTGTATGACGTCCAGTAGAATCTCCACCTGACAATGCTGCTCTATCCCTCTTCAGTTATCCTTATATAATTCCATCACACACAAGCGGTGGTTACAAAATGTATATATTGGGCTGTTAGATATGCAAGTTCTGAGTAGATCCTATTTACTGCTTCTGCTTCAGTAGGGGTGAGTAGTATGAATTTTTCCCTAGTCAGATCGAGGGCAATATTTTCGGATTTTAATTTGTATTTTACGACAGTCCCCGAACCCTGTTTCCTATGTGGGTAGGGGATCGGCAAATTAATTACTTGAAATACCTCATAGATGTTACTGCTATCCAACAGCGGAAGTGACACAACTATTAGTAATCTACCCTTTTCTACAAGGGTCAAACAGCCCAGGGAATTATAATAATGCCATAATTCAGTTGCTGGATCAGCTGGCAGTTTCAGGTGACGAGGTAGTTTGGCCTGAACCTCCAATAAATGGTCCCTGAGAAGGGCTGGATCCACTACATTTGGAGATAAATTACCCAAAGAAAGCATGTCCAATTGGACTCTCAAATCTCGTACTGACCCCAATAAGGTTTGCAGACTCTGATACAATTGATTGATAATTGTCGAAAAGTGAAGATGCTTTCTTATGCAATCTTCTAGCTGCAATATGCGAATCATAAGGGTCTCGGTGATATTTTTGAGCTCCACTTATATTTTTTCAAAATCTTTCCCTAATCGATTTATGCTAAGACGATTCCCAGCAAGTTCCACCCTAGTTATATTTAGAATGGAAATACTGTCCTTCTCTACCTGAACTAATGCCAACTGGTCCTTTTTGAAAGCACTTAACTTACTTCTTATAACATTTAATTCTTCCTCAAAGACGGTACCGAAAAGTACGCTCAGTGTTTTCCCCATTATGGGAAATACCGACCTCCTTTCTGTATTCTGCAATAACTTGACACCTTCCAAATACCTTCCCATAATCTCAATGCTATTTCTCATTATGTTTATGTCTTGCATAAGTGGACAGGAAAGGTTTAGACATTTCTCTTTTTTCTGGACCTATGCAGTCTTTTCCCAACCCCTTTCCCATTAAGGTGGCTCCAGCTATTCCTTTTTTTAGTTCGTGCAGTGAGGAACGATAGGGTTCTAGATTTAATGTAAAAACTATTAACCACTTTGATCTGGTTATAGTTACCTCACTTGTTTTGCGAAATATCACATTTTGACTATGTCGCAGAAACCATGTCATCATCAGCACACTCAACAGGAATAGGAACCTCAGGACAGCCATTCTACAAGAAAATAGGGGTTTTATTTAGTCAAAGGAACTAATGGGAGATCAATTTGTCTTAATGTCAGGTTTCCACTTATACAAAAAAAAGGACTTTTACGTATTCATATCTACATTATGTACACTTCTACCACCGAATGATTAGGGAAGATCCTGTCTACTAACAACATTTAGTTTCCCAGATAGATAGGGTCTTAACTAGGCCCTCATAAATTATCATTCGTATTGTCTTTGGATTTTCCGACTTCAGTATGTTCTCCCTTCTTACTCTGGTACGTTCTTAGTCGGTACTTCAGAGGTGTTCTACTGGATGTGTCATGTTTTTCCTTGTCTATTCTTCGTAATTCTGCAAGAAGCATTTCATCCTCAGTTTCCCAATTATCGGATTCATATTTTGAGAGATTTCTTGTATCTTGGGTTTCGATTGAGGAATAATATACGGGATATGTTCAATTTCTATTTCGGGTTCGGAATCTGTTTCTGAGGGAGGTTCAACCAGTCTTGTTCTTCTAACCCGTTTATTTGTCTCCTTTATTTTAGGGATTTCCCACTCTTCTAATTCCGCTAATTTTAAATCATTAACATGTGACCTTTTAACCTTCCCACTTATTTGATCCCATATTATGAAAGTTACTGGGCCCGTTTGATCTATTACTCTATAATAGGGATCCCACCTTTTGTCAAGTTTTCCTTGTCTGAGGTGCACCTTGTGATAAACTGGGGCTCCTATTTTGTGTACTACTTCTTTTCTATCCTTGTTTATCCTTTCATTTCTCTTCTTTTGGGCACATTTTATTCTTTTATCCGATGAAAATCTTCTCCAACATATTTTCTACGGGGTTTTAGTAAATCATCAATGGGCAATATTACGTCACGCCAAAACAGTAGGAAATAAGGGGAAAACCTGGCTACTTCATTAATCGAAAACCTTATAGTCCCCAAAACCTAGGTCATGAATAAATCCCAATTTCCCTTTTTCCCATCAGTTAGCTTTGCTAAGGTATCTCCCAAGAAACGGTGAAACCGCTCAACCTTGGCATTACTTTGCGGATGATAAGGCGAAGTGACAATATGCTTGATATTGAGGCTTTGTACTGTTTGCCTCATTATTTCATTGACATTTTCTGGCCCATTATCAGATACTAGCTCAAAGGGAGTTCCAAAGCGAGGTATTATCTCGGTTAATAGTAGCCTCGCTGCTGTCTGAGCTTTCTTGTTAGCCAATCCACAAAGCTAACTATGTATTTATTTCCCCGTCGTGTTTCACCATAGGGACCATACTTATTTTTTTAAGGGTTAGGATGGCACATCAATTTTTTCAAGAGGTGCGTTTTCACATTTGCTACTCCTTGATTGACAAATCACACACAAGTTAATATAATTTGTGACTTCTTTGTACAACCCCAGCCAAAAATATTTCCTGCATATGAGTTCATAAATCTTGTCAACACCCATATGTCCCATGTCATCGTGTATTTGTTTCAATAGATCCTCCCGAATCAGTTTGGGAATATACAGCCTTGGTCGGACCGGTCGGAAAGGTAATATAGCAACCCATCTTGTACCATTTTTTTTCTAACAATGCTTTTGAAGCTTTTCCCGACTCTATAGTTTTCTTTAAGGCCTTAATTTCCTCATCTTCTTGATATTCTCCCAATAGGGGCATTTCTGATTAGGGTATTTCTTCTAGCGTAACCAAGTCCCCCAAACCCTGCATGACATAACCGGTGCGAGTTTATCACGTTAATTTGATAAGACTTGTCATCAATTTCTGTTTCCTGAATTTCCGATTCTTGTTCTAATTGATTGGGAATACGAGACAATAAATCGGCACAAGTATTCTCTTTGCCTGATGAATATTCTATTGTACAATTATATCCTGTAATTTTCAATGCCCACTGATGTATTTTCTAGTTCGTCCAGTCTCCTTTGAATAAGTATTATAGGGGTTTGTGATCAGTTTTAATGGTAAACTGTGCACCGTTCAGATAATAAACAAGTTTTTGCTGGGCATATACAATGGCATATACTTCTTTTTCTATGACAGGCCATCTCTGTTGAGTAGAGCTCAATTTGTGAGAAAGAAAGTAAATAGGTATTTCTTCTGGTATTCCCGGAATAGGACCATCCTTTTCAGGACATGGCTGGGTTAGGCATGCCCCAATACATTGATCGCTGGCATCATGGATAAGGATGTTGTTCTTCACAAATTCACATGTAAATGTCGGATGTAGTTGGATGACTATGTGGAAAAACCGTCCGCTTTTTGATCTGTAGGTGAAAACCACGAAAGTGTCATCAACATACCGTTTGTAAAACAATGGTTTGTTGGTAGTTTCAAACAATCTCTCCCCATGAAAACCAATAAAAAATATAAGACGGTACAAATTACATTCTCCAACGGGGCTAAAAGAATGGCTGTAAATTGCATACTTGACACAGGAAGTCAACGATCTTACCTTTATCAACATCACCTACTATTTGAAACTAAGCAAAGAACAAATAAAGGAAGTAAGATTCCCATTGAAGACCGATACTAGTGTTGTATAGCCATGACCAACTATACAAACACATAATACATATACATATGCATGCAGAATCATAACGACACACAAGGACGAGCGACACAGTCTTTTAGAAAAATATACCTCTCACTTTATTTGAAAGGGTTGTGTGTGAGAGGGAGTTGGAGACCGAACAGAACTGCATCATACTGACCATCACTCTATTGGCCATAACCGCATTTCTTTCCCGTTCCCCTGAGCTGCTCAATCGGGGGCCTGGAGGCCCACTCTGCTGGGTGCTGGCTTTCTCTACTGCATCTTGTTACCAACGGGTCTGGTCTCTAAACTAACTGACTTCCTGTCTTCACTGAGTTATATAATAGTTCAACGCCCTCTTCTTCTTGTGAGCGTCACAATTGCACTCATTTAACCCATCCACGATATTCCTCGACCGGATGCACCTGTTATTTACATAGGTGCATTTCCTATTTTGACAGCTCGACCGGGTCGTAGGTCAATATACAACACTAGCCGTTCCACAAAAACTTCCATTTAGTGGAATCAAAAATCGGTTTCTATGATGGAAAGGAAACAACCTGCCCAGTACTAGTTGATAAAGAATTCAATATTCCCTACCAATTTCCACATTTAAGATCTATTGAAAAGAACGTAATTCAAAATTTGCATTTACATTTAGTAGATATAACAATAAAATAAGAATATCTGGTTTGATTGGTGTAGACTTCATTGAACATATGGACAGCTTAAAAATTATTGATTGTTTGAGGGGCAAAGCATGGCCAACACAAACAAAAGTTGCTCCCTTTGGAAACTGCAATAAATTTTTATTCTACAACCAAAAATCCATCGCCAAAAGACCACCTCCAAATACTCTGATAAATTACTATACAGTGCTCTCTGAACATGTACATTATCCTGAGAATTACGTCAGGCAGGTATTGGATGCTAGGGATGAACTACCTGACATCAAAGAAGCTTTTAACGCGTTACAAATGAATACTAATCTGCAAAACATGTTTGCTATACGTGCTGCAGCGGTAGATGGCTTTGAATTGAATATAAGTGCCTACGACAAGAAAAAAATAAAAGAATTTGAGAACTCCATCGTGTTCAAAGGCGGTTGCTACTATGTAGATCTTCCTTGGACTGAAAACAAAGTAAATAGAGTACTATCAAATTTTCATGTGGCATTTTTGACATCTTTGAGAAAAAATAAACTTGAAGCGTACAATGAGGTCTTTTTCCAACAGAAAAAGGGTGGAATCATTGAGAGATGGAAGATACAGCCTGAAGAATTCGAAAAGTTTATTTGGATTCCTCATAGGTCGGTCATCAAAAATAGTGAACAGGTGACAACTAAAGTCAGACTTGTATTCAATTGTTCCTTGAAAACATACGGTAACTTCCTTAAATGAAGCCACCTATACTGGAATCAATTTGATTAACAACTTAATTGCAATATTTTTTAAATTTAGGACGAATAAGTTTGTGATGCTGGGGGGCATTTCTCATGATAAGGTTGAAAACAGAAAAGGATCAGAATCGATTTTGTTTTTTCATCAAGAAGAATAACGAACTTATCTGCTATCGTTACAAGACTCTACTATTTGGTTTTAATGCCTGCCTGTTTATATTCAATTTCATTCTAAAGTATCATATCAATCGATATCCTGATGATGAATTCATGAGAATGATAGAAAATAATTTTTACGTAGACAATTTGATTGTCTCAGATGACGATATCCATAAACTCATGTACATCTACAAAATGGCTTTAACCAGATAGCAGTAAGGAAATTTCTCGTTAAGATCCTGCAAATCAAATTCTAAAGAATTAAAATCTCCGATGGAAAAGGATAATTCCTTAATCCAACACAATTCTAAATTCGAAAGAGTCCTTGGATACAACTATGAACCTAATAAAGATTTATTAAACATAACAACTTGCTCCATCGATAAGAGAGATAAAACCAAAAGAAGTATATTGGCCCATTCCTGTTAGACGTGTTGTGTAGGTTGTATTTGTTGTTTCCGTTTTTCCCGATTTGGGCATTCATGTCTCCGCCAATGACTTGAACGTTGTGTTTCGGTGTGCTACGCACTAGAGAGGATAGCTCATTGTAGAAGGCGAGTAGTTCAGTTTCTTCACTAACATTGGTAGGGCTGTAGCAGGAGATGATTGTTGCTCTGGGATTGCCATTAAAAGTAGCTACCATCATCCTTGGTTGTATTCTCTCTATGCTATTAAGTGATTTTAACGCTCTTAGCCCTATAAGTATTTCTACATCTCCTACCGTGGCATTGATAGAGTTTTTCCATTCTGATACAGTGGCTAGCGTCCATCCATTGTCAGTATTGATATTTGATATCCTCATTGTGCGTGTATCTGTGTTCTTGTATGCATATTATGTCTATGTTATGTTCTACGGCCGATGCAGTCAGCTCCGGTAGTTGACTTATTCTATTTAAGGTTCTAACGTTGAATGTCACTATTTGTATTGTTTGTTTGCATTTTAGTAGGTTTTTTTTTGTTTGAGCTCTGTAGCTGATTTTTCGAACACTGACGCCAGGGCTCCTACCTCAGCAGGACGCGCCCATTTTTTTACCCACGCGAAGAGCGATACGGTTTATATATGTGGTTTGAGTGTGGGTCATGGTTATCTTTCGATGACTGTTTTTATTCTTATCTATAGAAGCCACACTTATAGATGAGCAGAAGTAGTCCCCCGATCGAACTGACGATCCTGACCGTTGAGCCGCGAGATTCATAAGTCCAGGACCAGGTTAGACATTGCGTTAGGACGTCAGAGTGTTTATTCGCATACTTTTCCGTCAATCATGCTGCTTCACATGGGTATGTAATTGAAAAAAAAAAGGAGAAGGTACCCCGCAACAACAATTACCGACGCCGACTACGCCGATGACATAGTGATTCTGGCAAATACACCTGTCCAAGCCGAAACACTACTGCATACTCTGGAACGAGCCACCGCAAGCATCGGCCTTCAATGCACTCAAAACGGAATACATGTGCTTTATTCAAACAGGCGACATTTCCACACTAGGCGGTAGCTCTCTGAAACTAGTAGACAAGTTCACCTACCTAGGAAGCAGTGCCTCATCAACCGAGACAGACATCAACACGCAGCTAACGAAGGCATGGACAGGTATCGATAGGCTATCGGTCACATGGAAGTCAGACCTGATCGATAAAATGAAACGCAGTTTCTTCCAAGCAGCGGTCGTATCGATACTGCTATATGGATGCACTATTAACTAAACGACTGGAGAAAAAGCTAGACTGCAACTACACAAGAATGCTGCGAGCAATATTGAACAATTCCTGGAGGCAACACCCCACAAAGCACCAACTGTACGGCCACCTACCACCCATCACGAAAACTATCCAAGTTAGACGAACCAGACATGCAGGACACTGCTGGAGAAGTAGGGACGAGCTCATAAGTTATGTACTCCTATGGACCCCCTCATATGGCCAAGCAAAGGCAGGACAACCAGCTCGAACCTACATACAGAAGCTCTCTGAGGATACGGGATGTATCCCGGAGGACCTGCTAAAAGCAATGAACAATAGGTAGGAGTGGCGAAAGAGGGTCAGGGATATCTGTGCTAGCGGCACGACATGATGATGATATTATCCCAGAGGGCCAAGTTTTTGATTCTTTGTCTTTTTATGCCCCATCACAGTTAAATCGAAACTAATTCTAAGGTCGTTATGGAGACTCAATTCGGACTGGGATACAGAGATTCCTCAACATATGCAATCTAGGTGGGCTTCTATGGCTGAGGAGTTAACCGGATTAAATAAATTTAACTTTACACGTAGAAGCTTCTGTAGAACACGTCCTACTAAGCTCTGTGCGTTCTGAAGTGCTTCACCCCAAGTATATGTGTTTGTGCAATATGGAGTGCAAGATGGAATTTTTGCAAAAACGAAAGTAGCACCCGTAAAATCCAAATCATTACCAACACTGGAATTGTTGGCAGTCTTTATTGCCTTTAAAGCTTTAGATTTTGTAATAAGAGGTTATTCTGATGCAATAATAACAGACATTTATATATTTGTAGATGCCCAAGTAGTGTTATCTTGGCTATTAAAGTACAATATAAAATAAAAAATATATTCGCAGGAAACAGAGCCAACGATATAAATGACATAAAGAACTAAATTGAGAAAAACTCTGATATTAGGATTAAATACAAATATGGACACACAACTGATAACCCAGCAGATTTGATAGCCAGAGGAATCACCATAGAAAAATTTGAAAATATGTACGGATTTTGGTCCCAATGACCACATTGAGTGATTAAAGACAAAAAAGAATGGCCTATGAGCAGACTTAAATGCCTATCTACTGAATCAAAGAATACTGTTTCCTCAAAAATTTATTACAATACTATAAGATCATACGTGGAGCCAGTAGTATCCTTTTCCAAATTTTCCGGTTGGAAGAAGTTAGATAAAGTCACATCTCTTGTATACAAATTCCTTTACAAATGTAAAAGAAGGGATCAAACTGATCACGTGCAGCCAGCAAAATTATATCTAATAAGGGCAATGCAGAGAGAAATTTTCTGTGGGAAATTATCCTTTTTAAAGGATTCGACAAAGAGTAAAACCTCTTTCCTTGGAGAAGAACCTCAATGTCATCTTGAACCAAGAAGATATATTAAGGATGGATGGAAGAATTGCTAATTTCAAAAGGTATAGATATGAGGTTAAATACTCTATCTTACTAGGGAAACACCATCCTTATACAGAATTATTGATCAATGAATTCCATCAACAATCCAAACGTCTAGAGATTAGCACCACAATAGCCATATTCAGCATGGCTGGTTTCTGGATCCCTCAAGCTAGACAAATAGTAAGGACAGTGTTGAGGAAATGAACCATTTGTAAGAGATACAACAGTTTGGCCTTTAAGTATCCTAGTTTAAATAATCTACCTAAACATCGTGTGAACCTAGTCAATAAATACATTTTCTCAGCTTTTCCATTTCTGTTTATCCATAGGTACCTAGTATTATCAATTCCTGTGTTTTCATAAAACACAGGAATTGATAATACTAGTTACCTATGGATAAACAGAAATGGAAAAGCTGAGAAAATGTATTTATTAATATTCACTTGTCTGGAAATAAGAAGCATACACAGAGATTGTACAAGACATGAGCACCAAAGCATTCATACAAGCATTTATCAGGTTCTGTAACTCATACAAAATACCTTCCTACATTTACAGTGATAATTCGAGATCCTTTGACAACTCATTGGGCAAAGATATAATAGAACATCATTAGAACAGTAATAAGTTCAGAAACAATTTTATAATCCACACTATCAATTACATAAAAATACCCTTGTACTCTCCATGGATAGGAAGCGTATTGGAAAGAAGGATAAAAATCACAAAGAACTATCTCTTTAAGACCTTGAGCAGAGCTAAATCCGATTACTTCCGACTTCTTACCATGATCTTTGACATTCAAAGGGTCATAAATTCCAGGCCTCTAACATATCGAAGTCCGTCTGATACTGAAGTATTACCGTTGACACCCAATGCCTTTTTACATCCAAATGTTAAGTGGGGGGGGGGATTTCCATGAAAACGGATTCTGGTGGATGTCCTGACATGGAACCTACTTCCAGATCTCAATACTCTCTCCGAAAAGGAAAAATTGTTAAATAATTTCAAAGAATTATGGAATATGTCTTGAGTCTAAGAGAAAGTTATCAAGGACCTACATAATATGGATTTCAAAAATACAATACAAGTAAACGATATGGTGTTGATTAAGAATCCTACAAAAACCAGACCATTCTGGAAGCTTGGCAAGGTAACCGAACTTTTCCAATGAAGTACAGATAACCAGAGGAGATGCGTCATGAGAATCATAACATACAGCACCTGTTTCCTATGACACATAACGTTAAAAGGTGTCCCATACCAGAAAGCCCTATTAAATCGCAGAAAACTAGTTTTCAGACATCCCGAAGAACTAAGTGGAAGATTAAGAAGAAATATAGCAAGGTCTTTGTGTATTAAGACTACTTTAGTCCTGGGTACGACTTTAAACTAGTCAAACTGAAGGCAATTTAGTCGTGGGTATGACTTTAAACTAAATCCACTACTAGCCACATTTTAGGCCACCAGTCCTGGTTAAGACTTTAAACTGAATCCAGTGATGAGGTCTCGTTTGCGGGACTTGGAGAGTGTGTAGTCAAGCCTTGATTATCATTACTCCCAGGTCCACTCTAACCCGGAGCGGTAGTACCGATTAGGGTTGTCCCTTTATAAGACACAAAACTGTTTACAAACAATCCATTGGAAAACCCAACCCACCGAGGAATTTTACCTGAGTTGTAGTCTAACACAAATACTGAACCAAATCTAAAAGAATTGATTATCAAGTAACCACTAATTGTCATGGTTACACTAACATATTGAGTGTAATAAGGTTTCCCTTTTTTTTTTGCAATAATAATTGTTAATAAAAGAATTGATTTTTTCTCATATACTAATGTAAGGAACATGCAATGAGGACAGCATTGCATGTTTTTCTCTGTGTTGGGAGAATATAAGAAAATTACGAGTTACCCTCAAGATGGCTCTGTACCCGGATGAAGAAAGGCTGAGGGTAGACGGAGAAGGCAGGACGAAAGAGATTTGAGCACGCGACTTGGGCACGAAGAGAGGGAGAAGACTATTGACCGCTAAAGGAATATGCTTTAGAACCTCTTTCGTGCTTCTTATATAAACGTATTTAAACGTCTTACTGCGTTGCTTATTCTTTCTTACGACCCATATAGGGGTGTCGTTAAAGTTTCCCATAAAAAATCATTCAGCCAAAGCCAACTCCACCCCTAAGCAAGACACCCTAAAACTAAGACCGAAAGTAAAGATGAATGGCATCCTTTTTCAACAAGATTCGCCCATCATGGCCCCGACTTTAACAAAATTCGTAGTCATAGAAAGAATTGAAAAAGATATAAACACGGAACAAAAAAAAAGTGGACAAAAAGTCATAAAAACTGAGTCATTTGGGTTTGATATAAAATTTAATCAGTTGAGCTGAAAAGAAAAAAATTACCTATAATATATACCTAAAAGAGAGAGACGGAAAAATAGTGCAATCAATTGCGAGGCATACTCCTCTTTCGAGGGTGAGTCCTCCGATCACCGAATAGTCACGGCAAAAATACAACTAAGCCTACGAAAAAACGCCACACGAACAGCGACCATCAAACACTATGACTGGGCCCTTCTAAACAACAGAGATACAAGAGATAAATATGTAGAATTGAGAAACAGATTCGAGACACTACAAGAGAAGACGGAAAAAGGTACCCCAAATGACGAATATGAGAATTTCGTCAATGCGCACCTCGAGGCGGCAGCGAAATGTATTCCAACAAAACCTAGAACTAAATATAGAGTCCCATGGGAAACGTTAGCGGTGAGAGAAAAACGTGCACACGTGAAAACAGCCCCCAAAAGCTATCGAAAAAAACCAACAAACACAAATGCCCCAAAACTAAAAACGGCACAATATCAATTAACAGGCATATATATAAAGGAGCAGAGAGAATACATACAAAATCAGATTGATAAGATTAGAGACTCAGTGGAAGATAGACAATCTAGGATAGCATGGCAAACAATAAACGAAGTGAGTAGAAGGTAGAGCACAGTGAAAGCAAAACTGAAAGCTGCAAACCAACAGAAAAGAATAAAACTGTGGAAACAGCATTTCGAAAACCTACTAAGAAACCCACCGAAAGTAACGCATGAACCAATCACCAGAATAATTAGTAAGCAATTGGACATTAAACTAGGACCGTTCACTCAAGAAGAACTCGACTCGGTTCTAAGAAAAATTAAAAATAGGAAAGCTGCAGGGCTTGACGAGATTCCCCCAGAAGTATGGAAGATCAGACAATTCGACGACATACTGCTCCGACACTGCAACGCAGTCTATAATCAAAATCGGATAGACAGATGAATGAAGGGATGCATACTCCCCTTTCCTAAAAAGGGTGACCTCGGATTAGCCAAGAACTACCGAGGCATAACAATTACATCCATAGCAACCAAAATTTACAATGCCCTACTATGAAACCGCATAGAACCCAAAATCGACAACATCCTTAGGAAAAAAACCAAAATGGCTTCCGAAGAAATAGATCCACGACCTCACAAATATTGACCATCCGTAGAATCCTTGAAGGCGTACGGGCCAAAAACCTACAAGTGACATTACTATTTGTCGACTTTATCAAGGCCTTCGATTCCATTCACAGAGGAAAGATGGAACAAATCATACTAGCATACGGCCTACCTAAAGAAACCATAGCAGCAAAAACGATTCTCTATAAAAACACCAAGGTGAAAGTACGTTCACCATATGGAGACACAGAATACTTCGACATTGTAGCAGGAGTACTACAAAGAGACACGCTAGCTCCATGCCTCTTTATCATCTGTCTAGATTACGTGCTTAGAACATCAATTGATAAAATCACAGAAAACGGTTTCGAGCAGACAAAGAAAAGAAGCAGAAGGTACCCCGCAAAAACAATTAACGATGCCGACGACATAGCGATACTGGCAAATACACCCAACCAAGCCGAAACACTTCTGCATAGTTTGGAACGAGCCGCCGCAGGCATTGGCCTCCATGTCAATGCACTCAAAATGGAATATATGTGCTATAATCAAACAGGCGACATCTCCACACTTGATGGAACCCCTCTGAAAATAGTAGACAAATTCACCTACCTAGGAAGCAGCGTCTCATCTACCGAAAAGGACATCGAAACGAGGTTAACGATAGGCTATCGATCATATGGAAATCAGACCTGACCGATAAAATGAAACGCAGTTTCTTCCAGGCAGCGGTCGTATCGATACTGCTATATGGATGCACTACTTGGACGCTAACTAAACGGCTGGAGAAGAAGCTAGACGGCTAAAATGCTGCGAGAAATATTGAACAAGTCCTGGCGGCAACACTCAACAAGGCACCAACTATACGGCCACCTGCCTCCCATCACGAAAACTATCCGAGTTTGAAGAACCAGACATGCAAGACAGTGCTGGAGAAGCAGAGACGACCTCATAAGTGATGTACTCCTATGGACCCCACATATGGCCGGGTAAAAGCAGGACAACCAGCTCGAACATACATTCAGCAGCTATGTGCGGATACGGGATGTAGCCCTGAAGACCTGTCAGAGGCGATGAACGATAGGGAGAAGTGGCGAGAGATTAGCCAAGAACTACCGAGGTATAACACGTCCATAGCGGCCAAGATATACAATGCCCTACTACGCAACCGCATAGAACACAAGATTGACAACATACTTAGGAAGAATCAAAATGACTTCCGGAGAAATAGATCCACGACCTCACAAATTTTGACTATCCGTCGAATTCTTGAAGATATACGCTCAAAAAACCTACAGGCAACAATATTATTTGTTGATTTACTAAGGCCTTCGACTCCATTCCCAAAGGGAAGATGGAGCAAATTCTTCTCGCCAACGGCCTACCAAAAGAAACCATAGCAGCCATAATGATGGTATATAGAAACACTAAAGTAAAAGTCCGCTCTCCGGATGGAGACATAGACTACTTTGACATAGTAGTAGGAGTACTACAAGGAGACACACTAGATCTATACCTCTTCCCCCATATGTCTAGACTACGTGCTTAGAACGTCTATCGATAAAATCAAATAAAACGGTTTCAAGCTAACAAAAGAAAGAAGCAGAAGGTACTCCGCAAAAACAATTAACGACGCCGACTACGCCGATGATATAGCGATTCTGGCAAATGCATCCGCCCAAGCTGAAACCCTGCTACATAGTCTGGAATGAGCCGCTGCAGGCATCGGCCTCCATGTCAATGCACACAAGACGGAATATATGTGCTTTAATCAAACAGGCAACATCTCGACACTAAACGGTAGCACTCTGAAACTAGTCGACAGGTTCATCTATCTAGGGAGAAGTGTCTCATCAACCGAGACAGACATCAACACGCGACTAACAAAGGCATGTACACCTATCGATAGGCTATCGGTCATAAAGAAGTCAGACCTGACCGATAAAATAAAACGCAGTTTCTTCCAAGCAGCGATCGTGTTGATACTGCTATATGGATACACCACATGGACGCTGACTAAACGGATGGAGAAAAAGCTTGACAGCAACCACATAAGAATGCTGCGAGCAATATTGAACAAGTCCAGGAGACAGCACTCCACAAAGCAGCAGCTATACGACCACCTACCACCCATCACGAAAACTATAAAAATTAGACGAACCAGACATGCGGGACACTGCTGGAGAAGTAGGGACGAGCTCCTGAGGGATGTACTCCAGTGGAACCCTTCACATGAACGATCAAAGGCAGGACGTCCAGCTCGAACCTACATACAGCAGCTCTGTGTCGATACGGGATGTAGCCCTGAGGATCTGCCGAAAGCAATGGATGATAGGGAGGTGTGGCGAGAGAGGATCAGGAATATCCGTGCTGATAGCGCGACATGATGTTGGGCAGCGGCCCTTCATTTAGGCATGTTTGATTAAATAATAAAGACATATTTTGTCTATTTTTATAGATAAAATTTGTCTTTATTGTTTAATTTAATTTAATTTTATTTTATTAGGATTCTTTCAAGTTTCCTGACAAGTGTTTTCGTTTTAGGTTGGAGTTGGTAGATGAATTCACCAAAATTGTCCTTAGCGTTGGTTGCATGTGTAAAGATTGTTTTTTTAAACGATTTTAAGGTTTTTTATAACATTTCAAAAATTACGTAAACTTATTGTTGGATTAAACTGAGATGCTGATGACATCGAACGGATTTAAAACTGAACGTTATCAACGGAAATAGAATATTATCAAGAAAAATAAAATATTTAAAGAAAAAAGAATAACGGCAATTTAAAACATTGTCGTTATTTTCAAAGTTAATTCTATTAATTCAATTTTTTTATGTAGGGCATCTAGGATTAATAGTCGTAAAGAATCAATTTCATGTGCTATTATAGTGGTGCTTTCAACAAGAATTTTTCGAAATTTGTATTTGGGAATAGAGTGGATTTTAAAATGTAAGACTAATAGCAATAATAGCATCGGTGAAATCAACATAATATGAGACTTTTCAAAATAACCTCGTTCTTAACTTCACACAAGAAATCAATATTAACAATAAAATTCCATTTCTCAGTGTCCTAATAAACACAAACAATATTAACAAATTTACCACCTCTATGTATGAAAATGTCACCGGATATTGGCATGATGGTTAGAGTGTTCGTCTAATGGCCCAAGAAGCTGGATTCAATCCCCGGTCGAGTCATACCAAAGACTCAAAAATGGTACTTGATGCCTCCTTGCTTAACACCCAGCATTATAAGGTACGGATCAAGGGTAAAATGGAACAATCCAGGAAAATCTCCTAAACAGTTGATTGTCGATAAGGTTTCTTCCTCTGTTACACGTTGTTATAATGCGGCTATAGTTCAAACCATCTTTACAACTCGAGCTGCATTTCGCACTATTCATAAGGATGTGCTCCCTATCTTCCAACAAAGCAATTTAATTCGTAAATTTCAATGTTGCTGTAATGCTACATATATAAGGCGCACTTCCCAACACCTTGATGTTAGAGTTAAACATCGTTACCCTGCTGTAAACACACAACATCTGGGCATTCAAAATTGCTCGATTCTGCCATCTGTAAGCATTTGAACACCTTAAATAGTTGTCGTTAATTACAGCGATCAGTGTATTATGGTCTTGCACAGAGTTACGACTAAACAACGTCTAATTGTCTTAGAGGCCATGTATATTCTATTTAAAAGACCTTCTCTATGCAAACAAAACCCTAAACACTCACGGAACTTATTAGGAGATATTTCGTGATTAGGATGGTTTTAATTTTTTCCCTTTGTCTTGCTATCATTTTTCATTTTCACCCCACTTTTACTTAATCTTATTTACATTGTTTTAAACGATTTCCGAAAGCTGCCGCTCGACAAATCTCGGGTAAAAGGGCCCTGCGATTTCAATAAACTTTCTCCATATAGTAAATTCCTTATTTTTGCATACGTCTCCAGGTATTTGCCTATATATATATATATATATATATATATATATATATATATATATATATATATATACACACACACACACACACACACACATATATATATATATGGAAGAAAATAATGAATTGTAATCCAACAATTTGTAAAGAAAAAGTGATAACAAAGTAATCCAAGTAGGAGGAGAGATTTATTGAGAAACCAAGTCGACACTATAGCGTTTCGGTTCTAATCCATCGTTAATTTAACATCACTAATATCATCCGTCATAGTCCTTATGATGGTTCATTAGAACCGAAACGCTTTGTTTCTCAATACACATATATATACATATATATGTATACATACATATACACACACACACACACACACACACACACATATATATATATATATATATATATACTGTAACGTTGCATAAATATTTATTTCAGGACGAGAGTTTATTTTATGTGCAAGTGACGTCGGGGCAGTCTGGCACTTGACCCTTCGCAAAATAAGTCCAAGTCAAGACTCCTGTTTCGGGCATAAGGTAACTGGCAAATAATGTGGGGGTTAATTTGGGGCTAGACTCATCTCGACGCTGGGAAGTGGGATGACAATTTCACGTTCACATACCCCACCAAGTCCTTCGTTTTCTACCCCCTCGGATAACGGAATGCATGGACCTCTAGGTTAAAACAAAATATATTTCTCTGTAGTCAAATTTCTAAAATTCCTTTGTAAAGTTTTTAAGGCGAATAGGACATTTAGCGAGAATAAATTAAAGCGATACGAAGCTGAAAAAGATATGTGCAAAAGAAGGCAACTCGATAGATAAACAACATAACGAATAGATTTCAACATAAGGGAACATTTAAACTGTAACAAAATTTTAATAAGTGAGAACCAAACAAATAATTATGTGACTTAAGAAACAATTCCTTTTCTTTTTTTTTTTCTTTTTAAGGTGCCGGCTATATTAAAAGAGCAGACAGTCTTAAACACAAATGTCTCTCTTTCTTCATTTTTCTTTTCTTTCTTTCTTCTTTCTTTTCTTTATACTTTTCTTCCCTTTACTTGAGAAAGTATCTAAGACCACTCGTTCATTTATTGTAGACGAAACAAATCTTTTCAGTCTCTTTCTTTCCTTTATAATATATATATATATATATATATATATATATATATATATATATATATAATTTCCAATATTTAGGAGGGGGTAGAAGGAAAAACAGTTTTAAGTTGTACTTATCTTTTCGAAGGGTTTACTTCGCAGATTCCTTTCTTTTACGGGCGAGCGGCATTTCTCTAGAATTTGGCTGAAGGCGACTCTGTTATCTTCTGTCCAAAGATTCTGTTCCACTCTCCCGGAGCGGACTGTAAACCGACGTCTTTATCCGTCGATTTCTGTCCACAAACTAAAGATCCCCTTCCAAATTTCCTCTGATGAAAAGGCACTATTTTTGGCGCGAAAGCCTCTGGCCAATCATTTGGCTCCTTCCTCCTCCACCTCATCCGGTCATGTCATTTCATTCGGGCTACTTAAATGACCTATATCCCCTTCTCTATCCAACCAATTATAGGTTATGGAGTGCAGGTAGCGTTTGACCTGTATTCTGACTGCTTTAGCGGTCAGTCGTTGGGGCTTGTTAGTTCAAACACAGAAGGGTAAGGGATATTAATCCTACCTTATCCCTCTCAGGGGCATACCACGTCACAGTACATACATACACACACATATATATATCATCATCATCATCATATCGCGCTGGTAGCACGGATATCGCTGACCCTCTCTCGCCACTCCTCCCTATCGTTCATCGCCCTAGGTAGGTCTTCAGGACAACATCCTGTATCCTCACATAGCTGCTGAATGTACGTTCGAGCTGGTCGTCCTGCTTTTGCGCGGCCATGTGTGGGGATCCATAAGAGTACATCTCTTATGAGTTCATCTCTGCTTCTCCAGCAGTGTCCTGCATGTCTGGTTCGTCTAACTTGGATAGTTTTCGTGATAGGGGGTAGGTGGCCGTACAGTTGGTGTCTTGTGGGGTGTTGCCGCCAGGACTTGTTCAGGATTGCACGCAGCATTCTTGTGTAATTGCCATCTAGCTTCTTCTCCAGTCGTTTTGTTAGCGTCCATGTAGTGCATCCATATAGCAGTATCGATGTGACCGCTGCCTGGAAGAAACTGCGTTTCATTTTATCGGTTAGGTCTGATTTCCATATAGTCGATAGCCTATTGATAGCTGTCCATCCTTTCGTTAACCTCGTTTCGATGTCCTTTTCGGTTGATTCGACGCTGCTTCCTAGGTACGTGAATTTGTCTACTAGTTTAAGTGGGGTTCCTTCTAGAGTGGAGATGTCCCCCGTTTGGTTATAGCACATATATTCCGTTTTGTGTGCATTAACATAGAGGCCTATGCTTGCTGCTGCTCGTTCCAAACTATGCAGAAGTGTTTCGGCTTGGTCAGGTGTATTTGCCAGTATCGCTATGTTATCGGCGTAGTCGGCATCGGTAATTGTTGTTGCGGGATATCTTCTGCTTCTTTTCTTCGTCAGTTCGAAGCCATTCTCTTTGATTTTGTCAATCGATGTTCTAAGTACGTAGTCTAGACAAATGATAAAGAGGTACGGGGCCATCGTGTCCCCTTGTAGTACTCCTGCTACAATGTCAAAGTATTCTGTGTCTCCATCCGGTGATCGTACTTTTACTTTAGTATTTCTATAGAGAATCGTTATTGCCGCTACGGTTTCTTTAGGTATGCCATACGCTAGTAGGATTTGTTCCATCTTTCCTCTGTGAATGGAGTCAAAAGCCTTGGTAAAGTCGACAAATAGTAATGTCGCTTGTAGGTTCTTTGCCCGTACACCTTCAAGGATTCTGCGGATGGTTAATATTTGTGAGGTCGTGGATCTATTTCTTCGGAAGCCATTTTGGTTTTTTCTAAGTATGTTGTCGATTTTGGGTTCTATTCGGTTTCGTAGTAGGGCATTGTAGATTTTGGCAGCTATGGATGTAAGTGTTATGCCTCGGTAGTTTTTGGCTAATCCGAGGTCCCCCTTTTTAGGGAAGGGGAGTATGCATCCCTTCATCCATCTATCGGATTTTGATTGTATACTGCGTTGCAGTGTCGGAGCAGTATGTCGTCGAATTGTCTGGTCTTCCATACTTCCGGGGGAATTTCGTCCAGCCCTGCAGCTTTCCTATTTTTAATTTTTCTGAGAACCGAGTCGCGTTCTTCTTGTGTGAACGGTCCTAGTTTAATGTCTAATTGTTTGCTAATTATTCTGGTGATTGGTTCATGCGTTATTTTTGGTGGGTTTCCAAGTAAGTTTTCGAAGTGCTGTTTCCACAGTTTTATTCTTTCTTGTTTGTTTGCTGCTTTAAGTTTTGCTTTGGCTGTGTTCTTTCTTCTGCTCACTTCGTTTATTGCTTGCCAGGCAATTCTAGATTGTCTATCTTCCACCGAGTCTCTAATCTTATCAATTTGATTTTGAATGTATTCTGTCTGTTCCTTTATATATATGCCTGCTAATTGATATTGTGCCGTTTTTAGTTTTAAGGCATTTGTGTTTGTTGGGTTTTTTCGATAGTTTTTGGAGGCTGTTTTCACTAGTGCACGTTTTTCTCTCACCGCTAAAGTTTCCCATGGGACTCTATATTTAGTTTTAGTTTTTGTTGGAATGTATTTTGCCGCTGCCTCGAGGTGTGCATTGACGAAATTTTCGTATTCGTCGTTTGGTGTACTTTTTTCCGTCTTTTCTTGTAGTGTTTCGAATCTGTTTCTTAATTCTAATACGTATTTATGTCTTATATCTTTGTTGTTTAATAGGGCCCAGTCATAGTGTTTGGTGGTCGCTGTTCGTGTGGCGTTTTTTCGTAGGCTTAACCGTATTTTCGCCGTGACTATTCGGTGATCGGTGGACACACCCTCAAAAGAGGAGTATGCCTCGCAATTCAGTGCACTATTTTTCCATTTCTTGTTTATAAGGACGTAATCTATCTGAGCTTTAGTATTGTTTGCGTACGTGTATGTCCATAGTTTGCCCTCTCTTTTTTGGTAGTTTGTATTGAGGCATGCTAATCTATTATATATATATATATGTACATATATATATATATATATATATATATATATATATATATACAGTAGTATTATTCGGTCCAGTTAAACCAGAGTTGGGAGTAATTCCTTCTGTACAAGAAAATCATTCAGGAGCTGAAAATTTAAATTCTCCTACCCTAGACCTTTCTAACAACACCTATAAACCTTTCATAAAAATGGATCAGTCCCCTTCATATATTAACATCAATTCAAACCACCCTAAAGCTATAATTAAACAAGTTCCAAAAGCTGTAAATCTAAGAATAAGAAATCTATCAGCAAATGAATAAATATTCCGAAAAGGTAGTAAAATGTATATTGATGGACTAAAAAATAGCGGGTATAAAGAAAACTTTACCTATAAAGAAGAGAAGATGCCTAATGATAATAATAAAGAAATAAATAAGGAAAATAGACGTAAAAATAGAAAAAGGAAAATAATGTGGTTCAACCACCCCCCGTTCTGTTGGCTAACTAATATAAATATAGGAAAATATTTTTTGAAACTAGTAGATAAACATTTTAAACACCGAAATAAACTACATAAAATATTTAATAGAAAAACGTTAAAATAAGTTACTCTTGCACGAAAAATATTTTTCAAATAATTAATAGCCATAATAAAAATATAACTAAAGATTTTCAGGATCAAATAAATAAATAATAATAATAATAACTGTATAAAAAAAGAATGTAATTGTAAATGCCGAGACAATTGTCCTATGAATGGACTATGTAATTTAAATAATGTAATATATCAAGCTATAATTTACCCTAAAGAGAATATTACAGATAAAAAAACTTATATCGGGTTAACATCCACTAAATGGAAGGAGAGATATTCTAACCATAAATTTACTATCTCCCACGAACACCCATACGGCACTATCGAAACAATTCTGGTTTTTAAAAAACAAAGGGTTAACCCCTGAGATAGAATGGTCTATTTTGAAAAAAATCAAATACTCCAAATAGTTTTGACGGTAGATGCAATTTGTGCTTAGAAGAGAAAATACATATTTTGACACATAAATTGCCTGATAAGTTATTAAATAAGAGAAGTGAATTAATATCTAGATGTAGACATAGGACAAAATTTAAACTATAGACTAAAAATTTTCAAAAACATAGAAATAAATCGTGAAACCAGACAAAAAACGTATCCAATATACACACAAGGAAAAAATAGGTAGCTAAATAAATAGTATCGAAATTAATATAAGCATTAATATTTCCCTTAAAAGTTAATTATCGAACTTAACATGAAAAGAAAATAAATAAAATAAAATAAATAAAAAAGTTAAATTACCGTAATTATAACTGACGGGAGAATCTTGTAAATAAAATAAATAGGTAAATTAAAAAAACGGAAATTCAATAAAACGAGGAGTGAACTCTTTAAATCTCTTCCTCCCTTCCCCCCACCACGTGTCTATTCGGTTTTATTCATCCATTGGATATGAAGAAGTCCTATTATATTTTTCTTCGTCTTTTTGGTTCACACCAGAAACGAAAAACAGGATGGAAATAAATTTATAATCCTAAAATAACCGGTCTTTAGTTTTTTCTTTAAAGAAAAAAAAAGATATATATATATATATATATACGCACATATATATATATATATACGCATATATATATATATATATATATATATATATATATATATATATATACACACACACACATACATACACATATATATATACATATATACACACAAATATATATATATACATACACAAATATATATATATATATATACATACATACACATATATATATATACATACATACACAAACATATAAATATATACATACATACATACACAAACATATATATATACACACACACATACACAAATATATATATATATATACACACACATACACAAATATATATATATATACACACATACACAAATACATATATATATATATATATATACACATCCACAAATATATACACACATATATATACACATACACATATATATATACACAATTATATACATATATATACATACACAAATATATACATATACATACATATATATATATATATATACACACATATATACATATACATACATACACAAATATATACACATATATATATATACACACACATATATACATAAATATATATATAGATATAGATATATTTATACACATATATATAAAAGTATATGTAATACCATCTATAAACCTAATATTTATTCAAGGTACGCTGATGACATACTTCTCACTAATAACACTGATGAAATTAACATAATACAAGAGACCTTTCAAAATAATTCTGTTCTCAATTTCAAGCAAGAAATCAATATCAACAATAAAATCCCATTTCTAAGTGTACTAATAGACACAAGCAATATTGACCGATTTACCACTTCCACATATAAAAAAACCTACCAACATTAATCCCTGCATCCTCAATATCTATAGTGAATGCCCCTTCTGTTATAAAAGAACAATAATAAAAACACGTATTTCCAGAGCTAAACTACTATCTTCCACTCAAACGATCTTCCTTAACGAACTTAAAAATATAAAACAAACCCTTATTAATAATGGGTTTCCCAACTAAATTGTTGATACAGAAATTAAACATTTCATCAATAAAACTGAACATAACATAGACAATACCCTAAACCATAAATAACCTATAAACCTTTACTACAAAAAACTAATTTCATTGTTATTATAAGATAGATGAACATATACTAAAAAAAACCTTCTCAAAAAAAAAGTTCTCCCTACCGATCCTACCAAAAAAGTAAGACTTATCATTTACTATAACCAATTTAAAACCTCCAACCGAATTATTTCCAATAACTCCCCCCCTTCACTGAAGCTCTTTCAAAAACTCTTTAAAAAACACTCTTTATACATGCAAGTAACCCCCGATGATGGCGTCTGAAAGGTCTAAAAGCGCTCGGGACAGTTTTGGTAAATTCATCCACCAATTCCAACCTGAAACCAAGACACCTATCAGGAAACTTGAAAGGATCTTAATTAAATTATATAAACAAAATGTGTCTTTATTATTTAATCAAACATGCTTAGATATACTTATATATGTACACATATACATACACACACACACACAAACACACACACACACATATATATGTATATATACGCGAGGTGCATATGATAAGTTTCCAGACTTTTTTCGTATGGGCATTTAAGATTGTCGTAGACTCTTGAAAATTCAGTATGTTATTACAATACATCTTATGAGATGACTGACCAATATTTATGATTTTAGGTTCAAATGAACAGCTACAGCAAGAATTGGAATACACCCTGATTGTCACAGCTGGTGAATTTCAAAAATCCAATCTGACACTTTAGAAGAACGATATGCAATTAAATTCTGTTTTAAACTTGGGAAAATGCCACAGAAACGTGTGGAATGCTTCAGACTGCTTTTCGACCATCTTGCATGAATCGAGAATCAGTTTTTGAGTGGCATATGAGATTAAAGGAAAGCAGGGAGTCTGTGAAGGATGATGAGAGGTGTGGGAGGAATAAGGAAGTCAATACACCACAGTTGATTGGCCAAAGGGTTAGGTTAGGGTTAGGGTTACTATGTTGAGGTTTTAAGGGAGTTCAGAAAGAGATTCCGTCGGGAGAGGCCAGCACTCTTCAAATCGGGTCAGTGGCATTTCCACCAGGACAATACACCAGTCCATGAGTCCATCCTTGTCACAGACTATTTGACCAAGATGGGCATCAAGACAGTTCCTCAGCCTCCCTATAGTCCAAACCTTGCTCCCTGTGACTTTTGGTTATTCCCTAAGCTCAGAGGCTGTCCTTATGAGATAATTGAGGAGATGAAAGAGGCTGTCATTGACACGCTCACACAAGAGTATTTCCATGGGGCGTTCCAGAAGTTGTTGGAACGGTACAACATGTGCATTGCAGCCGGAGGAGATTACTTCGAAGGGGATTAGAGTTTCATTTGTGTACCATCAATAAAAGTGCCCATACGAAAAAAGTTTGCACCTCGTATATATATATATATATATATGTGTGTGTGTGTGTGTGTGTGGTGTTACACATAATAGATAAAGATCCTTTAAGAGTTACCTCTTCCTAGTGACCCATTTTTAGCAGTAGGACTTATCCTTAAATTTTCACCGATCAAGGGATTTCCTGTTTCGTCTTTTTCCTGTAAGATTTCAACGAGACAAGACGTAGATTCCACCTTCTCCGAGTTAACTTTAGACTACGGACCAAAACGGTAAGAGTCTTTAAGTTATTTTACATTAGCGTCATTACAATTTTACCTCATAATTTACGACTACGCCTCCCTTTTACGGATTTTAAGACGAGTACCTTTTCTCTATAACCACGTAGCGACAATTCCATGTAAATATGTCTGGTCCTTTAAACGTAGTGTTTGTCTCATGTCAGTAATATTTCTTCTAAATTTAATACTCTGTACTAGTACTTTAGTTCCTTCTTAGTTACGTCTCTGTATTTAAGGCCTATATTTTGGGACTATACTGTGTTAGAGTATTCATGTTAGCGTTATCGCTGGTCTCCACCACCTTCTTCGTGCAACTTCACCAACTTCCCGTCATCATCCTAGTTATTTGCCAAGACAACGGCTAATTTATTAGCTATATCGTATCCTTTCGAACATTTGCAAAAAGCATTTCTCTTTCAGTTTTTACATCTTCCTACGGGGAATAACCCTGCTGACACCAGCAATTTGTCTTCAAAGTCTTTACTATGGGAAAGTGTTTAACTACGCGCGATTAAGACGTTTCGAAGAAACTAGGATTGTCAATAGGGGATGCAACAATAACTATATATATATACACACACACATATATATACATACAAATATATATGCATAGACATCTGCATATATATATAAATATATATATGCATGCATATACATATAATATATAAATATATATATGCATGCATATACATATATATATATATATATATATGCATGCATATACATATATATATATATATATATATATATATATGTGTGTGTGTTAGAAGAAGTGAATTGAATCCGACAGAATGTATGTTGAAAAAGTCAAACGGAAGAAACATATATGTAGGTATATTTGTTGATTTGTTTTATTTATCGTAACGACGCGTTTCAACTTCAAAGCTTTGTCTGAATACAAAAATATTTTATCAAAATTATTTTAAGTGTGAGAGATATAACAGATAAATTTTTAAATTAGTTGGAAATTTTCATCAGGGCCAGTAGATGTTATTTGAAAACGACATAATACAAGCTGATATGTTCTGAATTGGTTACGTCATACGATGAAATCCTTTTTTTTTTTCTTTTTTGAAAAAGTAAATAACGTTTTATGGTTTGAGAAACAGATTTGTAACGTTCTATTATTTTAAATCATAAGAGAAAGTGGGGTGGCTAATATTTTGTGTGAATTTTGAAATATTTTAGAATTATTTTCCCTAGAGACTGTGATATAAAAAAAACCCTGGTCGTTGTGGTTATTGTGTTGTGGTATGCGATGGAACTAGCTTCAATTACTCTTCGTTTATCTCTGCCAAATATGGCAGATTTTGAGATTTTAAAACTGGTAAAACAACAAACTCTTTAGTTTCTTATAATAATTTAACAAACTCTTTCGATTTTCAGAACTCAGCAATATTTGCTTTCATCCATGACAGAGATAAACGAAAACTAATTGAAACATGTTCCACTGCATACCATATCGACGAGGTTGTTTTTTTTTTAAATATCACCGTCTCTATAAAAAAATAATAAAAGATTTCAAAATCCCACAAAACATTACCCTAAACATTTAAAACAATAGAACGTTACAAATCTGTTTCTCAAACCATAAAACGTTATTTTAAAAATATCCATCGCATAACGTAACCAGTTTTGAACATATCAGTTTGTATTATTTCGTTTACATATAACAGCATCTATTGGCCCGGATGAAGACTTCCAACTGAATCCAAAATTTTGATAAAATATTTTTATAGTCAGACAAAACTTTGAAATCGAAACGCGTTGTTACAATAATTAAAACAAACGATCAAATCTACCGACATATGGCCAGAGCGGATGTACCGTCATATTACTTTGCGCTGTTTAGACCAGGATACGATCCTGGAAAAAAATGAAACGGGGAAGTGAAGTCACAACAATTGGCGCCGTTCAGAACAAGATACGACCCCGGAAAAACGGGAAACAGTGAAGCAGAGACACATTTGGTTATCAAAGACCGGCCTTGGAAGAGTTAAAAGCCGTGAAGCGACCACAGATAGATCCAGAGACTCAGCGATCAGTAGATTGACGAACAACGAAGGCAGAGAGAAAGCCGGCAAAGAAGGATTGGTGAGAACACTTTTTGGTTTTCCTTCATTCTCCTAATAACGACAACAAGCTGTTGAAAGGCTTAAGTGAAATTTATTTGATATAACCGAGTTCGTAAAAATGAGTAACACTAGGTCTGAGACTGACGATGAGTTTAAGACAGAAGAAGCTCAGAAAACAGCTGTATTTAGGAACCTAAAAGGGTTGACTCAAGCTGCAGACGTATAGCGGGGATCCATCTGGTCTTAAGGACTGGATGGAAGCCCTGCAGAAAAAAACGATTCATTTTCGGGCTAATCGATAAAGAAGTGGTCCGGGAAGCATATGATAAGTCTTCAGGACCAGTTTTCAAGTTCACAGGGGAGCTATGTAAGAAGGATCCCGGACTGACTTGAGAAGCATTAAAAAAAGATGCCACTGGGTCGGTTCGCAAACAAGAGAACCGTCATTGAAGCCATTCGGGAATGAATGAGGCTGAAGCAGACGGAGGAAGAGGCCTCCATTTATCCGAGGATGAGAATCAGCATGTTGGCTGCCTTGGCTTACCCTTATTAATCCATCAGAGATGGTGAGGTTATACAGGCCCAGTATTCATAGACGCTCTCCAGAATGAGGAAGTCCGGAGAAGTATGATCCCGGGCACTCCAGGTAGGCTTGAGGAAGCAGTGGCTTTGACAAGAGGGAGCGAGAGACACTGGGAGAGAATAAGAGGAAGAAAAGTCAGGACTCGAAAAAAAGGAGCGGAAGGACAAGAGGAACGAGGCCCACCGGGGGCACCCAGAAAATTGGAAGAAGGAAGCCGACCCCCATAGAATGAACTGATCTATGAGGTGTAGACCCACCCTTGAGAGATATGGCTTGATTTGTTGGACTTGTGGCCGTGAAGGACACATGTTAAAAAATTATCAAACCAAGTGGTGTGGTTATTCCAAAGGAGGGTCTGGGGGACTAAAAGAAACCCTCAAACCGGGATCATCACCAGAACCTAAACAGACTTCAGAAAAACCAGGACAGGTGGACACCCCACCCACAGAGTAATCATAGGAAAATACGTGATACGCCGGTAAATGAGGTTGTGGTGCGATCGTGGATGCTGTCCTGCGTGTTGTTGGGCCCCTATACGTGTGAAGCATTGGCGGTTATAATCGCGGTGAAATCCTTAAGTAACCACCTAAATTACTTAAAAGTTGAGATACCCTCAGAAAACACAGAATAATGAAAGTAGTAATTTTAGCATTTCTTGCAGAAAATGGACCGCTGACTGCTAACTGTATTATAATTTGTGAACACAATAGGATCATGAAGATGCAGTCAAAACACAATCTTTAAAAAGTCAAGATGACTGAAACCCCCGATAATCGATTAAGAGCATTATGACATAATGCTGTTCAAATTAAAAGGCAGTGGTTAAGCTTGAAGTAACTATTCTTAAGACAAATAATCTATGCAAGAGGTATATAGTATCAAGTATTTCTATTGAATACAAATAATCTTAAGAGACATATCTATTTGATCCATAGATGGGATCCTAACAGCTATTACCTCTCCAGGTCAGAGTAATGGCAATGAAGTTGTGACTCCACACTCGCCAGAGCTCTAGAACTAGAGCCTCTCTATCAGAGGCCGCTTATTGTCATACCTAGAACACCCAGTGGTGGACCAATGGAGGGTCCGGGTGACACTTTATGAGGGTGGCATTTTGCGGGTGAAAAAAAAACTGAAGACGTGATCATTCACTTTTATCTTATGGGGTTTCAAAAAAAATCTAATATTTTGTTTTTTAAATCCATTTTTTTTTCACATTCTTTCTTTTTGTTTGGAAGATCACAGACACATGGCATGCGGTCCTATCTGCGACCACAGGTTTTAATAAGCTCGGGTGACAGTCTGAGATGCCAGTACTTTGATCTGGCCCTGCTGAAACTACAAGACCACACCGAGACATTCCGAGAGATATCCCCGCTATATTGTATATTTTGTACAACCAATATATATTTTTCACCCTAAAGTTTTTGTATTGCGATAATCGACCTAAATAATTTTGGGATCGTTTTTAAATTATCTTTAAGAAAAATAAAATGGCCGAAGATGTTTTTTTTTTCAATGATTTCAAAATCAATTGTGAACATGTTGAAATTTTAATGAAATTTTCGGTATTTTCTCATTAATAAATTAATTTTTAGTAAGCAATTAGACGTTAAACTAGGTCCTTTCACCAAAGAAGAACTCGACTCAGTTCTCAGAAGAATTAAAAATAGGAAAGCTGCAGGGCTAGACGAGATCCCCCCAGAAGTGTGGAAGACTAGACAATTCGACGATATACTGCTCCGGCAATGCAACGCAGTCTATAGTCAAAATAGGATAGAAAGATGGACGAAGGGATGCATCCTTCCTTTCCCTAAAAAAGGCGACCTCGGACTAGCCAAGAACTACCGAGGGATAACACTTACATCCATAGCTGCCAAAATCTACAATGCCCTACTACGAAACCGCATAGAACCCAAAATAGACAACATCCTTAGGAAAAACCAAAATGGCTTCCGGAGAAATAGATCCACAACCTCACAAATACTGACCATCCGTAGAATCCTTGAAGGCGTTCGGGCAAAAAACCTTAAGGCGACATTACTATTTGTCGACTTTACCAAGCCCTTCGATTCCATACACAGAGGGAAGATGGAGCAAATCCTACTAGCATACGGCATACCAAAAGAAACCGTAGCAGCGATAATGATTCTCTACAGAAACACCAAGGTGAAAGTACGTTCACCAGATGGAGACACGGAATACTTCGACATTGTTGCAGGAGTACTACAAGGAGACACACTAGCCCCGTATCTCTTTATCATCTGTCTAGACTATGTGCTTAGGACTTCGATCGACAAAATCAGAGAAAATGGCTTCGAGCTGACTAAGAGAAGAAGCAAAAGGTACCCCGCAAAAACAATCACGGACGCCGACTACGCTGATGACTTGGCGTTACTAGCGAATACGCCTAATCAAGTAGAGACACTACTGCATAGTCTGGAACGAGCCGCAGCTGACATTGACCTCCATGTCAATGCAAACAAAACTGAATATATGTGTTACAACCAAACGGGCAACATTGCCACCAGACGGAGCCTCTCTGAAACTAGTAGACAAATTCACCTACCTAAGAAGTAGCGTCTCATCAACCGAAAAAGACATCGACACACGACTGACGAAGGCATGGACAGCTATCGATAGGCTCTCGATCATATGGAAGTCGGACCTAACCGATAAAATGAAACGCAGTTTCTTCCAGGCAGTGGTTGTGTCGATACTGCTATATGGATGCACCACATGGACGCTAACTAAGCGGCTGGAGAGGAAACTAGACGGAAATTACACAAGAATGTTGAGAGCAGTATTGAACAGGTCCTGGCGACAACACCCCACGAGACACCAGCTGTACGGACACTTGCCCCCCATCACGAAAACTATACAAGTTAGACGAACCAGACACGCGGGACACTGCTGAAGAAGCAAGGACGAGCTCATAAGCGATGTACTCCTGTGGACCCCCACATATGGATGTGCAAAAGTAGGACGACCAGCACGAACTTACATACAGCAACTATGTGAGGACACAGGATGTAACCCTGAAGACCTGCCGGGGGCGATGAATGATAGGGAGAAGTGGCGAGAGAGGGACAGGGATATCCGTGCTAGCGGCGCGACATGATGATGATGATGATAATGAATGGTTTTCTTTGATTCAAAAACTTCGAGAAACTACTTTTTATCACTTAACAGGAGGGTTTCAAAGTTTGGTTATTCGAATAAAAATAATTCCAATTGCTAATTTTTACATTTCTGGAAAGATTAAAACAATACCATATATGAAAAAGAATTAGATTTACAGTGTGAACATCCTGAAAATTTTATCTGAAACTTTTAATTTTGTTTTTAAAAAACTTTTTAAAAAAAGATTTTTTATACCCTGTTTTCTTCTAGTGAAGTTTTAAAAACAATGTTTATTTTCTTTGGGTCGATTAAAAAACAAATTCCCTCTGATACAATTTAGCTACGTTTTATTCACTTAAAATTTTTCCAGTGAATTTTGAAAGCCTTCGAACCCTTCTGCCATAGATGAAATATTTGTCATAAAAATGAAGATTTATGTAATCTATCGAAAAATGAACGATTAAAACTTCCCAACGTACGATAGCATATTTTCCAAGATTTTAATATATTCAAAAAAATTACGAACGATTTTTCATTGAGACTAAAGTTGATTGACGAAATAAAGAAAAGTCATCTTTTTTTAAGATTTTTTTTAATTATATGGAAAAATAAAATCAGTCTTCTGTTTTTTAAGTTGCTCTCCATCCCAAACCAGAAGTCTTTTGGGCAGAAAATTAAAATCAAAAATAGAATAAGATATCGCATTTTTTCAAATGTTTTTGTTAGATTATAATTTATATTTTTCTCTTATTGCCCATGAAATTTGAAAATACTTGCATAAATATTAATATGTTTAATTAATAATTTGACTTATAGAAATTTCCAATATTTTCTTAATATATCATGGGATGCTTATTAGATTTAAGAGCAAAATCATTGAATCAAAATTAGGATTAGAGTTGGTTGGTTGGGTTTTATGGCATATCAACCTTTGTAGGTTATTTAACGCCAAATCCATTTTATACAAATAACACTGGTCAACAACAAATTTGTTGTCTGCGTTTTTTTAGCTGATTTAGGACGAATCTGATGCGCTGAATCCAAAAATCACATTGGTTTACTCAATCAGGTCAAGTTTTTGAGCTATGGCCACATGTCGTTTTTTACGTTTTTGTTCACATGTACGTATGTGTGGAGCATTTTAGAAGAAGTTGGTGGGGGTAAAATGCCATGTCAAATAATTGTTTTGATTGGAAATGATTATCTTAATGACAAGAAGTATTCAGGTCCGATAGTTCTGGGTGATTATATCGAAAAGGGATCAGTTTGAAGTCATAAAACCTCGAAATCTTCAAAAGATTGGTGCGGCAAAGCATAAAGTTGGTGGATCAAAACTAAAGTTAATGGGACAGCCGCCCCAGGAAGTGTATAGGAAACTCCACCCGCGCATATACGGGTGTTTTTGCTTCATGTGTGTTGCGGAATATTTGCGTTGTCGTGCTGGTGGCGCCAAATACGGAACGCGGTGGCACCAATTTATGACTAATTTGTACCTATTTTTGTTTTGCAAGTGAATGAGATGGCTTCGGCCGGAAGATCGTGCAGAAATAAGCTCGACGTGTCTGCTACATATGCAGAGAATACACCATTGCCTCTAATAGGAAGCCAGTCACAAGTTTCATAACACGTGCTTACCATGCTTATTTTGGTATTAAACTTGCTGACCAGCATAAAGCTTGGGCGCCACACATGGTGTGCAAGGCATGCACCGAGACTCTGCGTGGGGGGGGACCGATGGCAAAAGGAGTCTGAACATTGGAATTCCCATGGTTTGTCAGCTCCCTCCAAACCATGTCACTGACTGCTACTTCTGCGCTGTTGCTGTGACGGGGATCAACAGAAAGAAGTATCCTGATCTTCAATCAGCACGTCGTCCTGTAGCTCACTGTGATGAAATTCCAGTGCCTATCTTCAGAGAACTTCCTGACATTAGTGACGAAGATGCCTCCAGTGTTGAACGACATGAAGACGAAGAAGTAGTTCTTGAAGATGATGCTCCACATCCATTTTCCCAAAAGGAGTTGAATGATCTAGTTCGCGACCTCAGCTTGTCAACGAACTCTGCCGAACTGTTGGCATCCAGATTGAAGGGGAAAAATCCTCTCTGACAGTGCTTGCATCAGCTTCTTCCGCAACAGGCATCAAGAGTACCTCTGTTTTTTCTCTACAGTGAAGGACTTGCGCAGCTTCTGCTCTAGCTTGGAGTGCCACAGTACGAACCCAAAGATCAAGCTCGGCTTAATCATGCAGTTCACCAAGGCTCTGGACAAGGATGGTGACTGCTTCACTTACTTGTGCCAGGCTTTTCTAGGATTGACCATGGAGAAGTTGAAAGCTGGTATCTTTGACGGTCCTCAAATCCGGCAACTCAGCAGAGATCCAGAGTTCGAAAACTCAATGAACGAAGTGGAACTGGAAGCATGGAAGGAATTTGTTCTAGTACTGAAGAACTTTCTTGGCAACAATAAGGCCAGAAACTACACAGAACTTATCAACAACATGCTGACTGCTTTCGGAAACCTGGGCTGCAACATGAGCGTCAAGATGCACCACCTATTTTCACATATAGACCGGTTTCCTGAGAACCTAGGTTCAATGAGTGACAAGCATGGGGAGATATTCCATCAGGACCTGAAAGGGGTTGCTGGGACATGATGGCTGACTAAGCCCTGAGGTTTAAACAATGGTGAAGCAACATGCAATTTACGTGTACTTACCTTTATCAATGCCCACCATTCAGTTTACAGTAATCGATGTTTCTATCAGGTAATCAATATATGTTGTTGGCAAAACATTTTTTTCTCTTAAAAACATATTTAAGATGATATATGTTGACAAAAATCAGCTGATAATGCCACAAAAATGTAATAGATTTTGTCACAAGATCTTTTTTTTTTTCAAATAGACTTAGCACAAAAACCTGATCTGATGGAGAGAAACGGATGCCATTTCCTGATTCAGCAGTGCAAAAATACCCTAAATCAGTTGTAGAAAACTAGACAACATTCAAAAAGTGAAAAATTGTTGCCCAGTGTAATCAGTTCTTTTTCAAACAATTCAATTTAGCATGAGTACACAGTTTAATTGTGAAAAACAGTAAAATGTAAAAATTTCTATTTCAAGCAATTTAGTTTAGTTTAGTCAAACAATTCTATTACGAACAATTCAGTTTAGCGTAAGTACAGTTTAAATGCCAAAAACAGTTCTATTTCGAGCAATTCAGGTTTGCATAAGTACGCAATTTATTTCTATTGGACCCATAGATAGTTTTATTCAAGATAAATCCGTTTAGCATAAATACGCAGTTTAAATGTCAAAAACTGTTAACTCTCGAAACCAGATAAGTTCTATTTGACCCATAGATAGGACCCTTATCAGGTGCTACCATTCCAAGCCAGAGTGGACCTTGGAGCGATGTCAATGAAGAGGTACTCCGCATTCCCCAAAGCTCCAACAATACTGGAACCTCACAATCAGATTGTTTAGTGTCATATTTAGGACACTCGTTTCAATAATTGAAACATTTTAGAACAAAACAGTCTTCATTTAAATTTTAAAATTAGGAAACAGCTATTTTGCCAGTCCCTGCACAATAACGATCCCCTCGTTGTTTTTTCAATATAACTACTATGACATTATGAAAGAAGTTTGAACTATTTATTAATAAAAAAAAAATAGTTTACTTATTGGGTTATCTTCAAGATACGCAATCCCAAAATTTTCAGCTTATTTTTTAAGGAATGCTCTCTTCATAGTAGCAGCATGAGCCAGCTTCGTACGCTCTTTTGATCTGCTTTTGTCGGCAAATTCTGAAATAATGTTTGTTTTGTCTTCAATTCATTGTTAAAAAGTTTTCAATTCATTGATAAAAAAATGTTTTCAAATTTAATTTTTTTTTAATTCATTGATATATATCTATGGAAAAATTATCCTATTGTAAAATAATTATTTAAGAATTCAGATGAAAACCAAGTTTCTTTTCCTGAAAAAAGCAGATCAAAAGAGCCTACAATGGCTGACTCAGTCTACTAGGTTGACTCCTGCTGCTAATTTAAAGGCGGTATTCCTTTAAAAATGCTGAAAAATTCGGGAGTGTGTTTCTTGAAGATAATCAATTAATTGTTGTTGTTGTTTTTTAAATTGGAAAACGTTAATATTAACAGTTGAAGAATCCCACCAGACTGATCAACTGTAACATCTCCACCCCAAATTTAGTCAAGTGTAGAATCTCTTTCTAAACAGATCAACTGTAGATCTTTGAAACTTAAAAAAAGTGAATGTTATTTTTTTTTTTTCAATTGGTTCTTTTGGGAGTAAAAAAAGGATATTTTTTGAATAAACAAAAACATTCAGAGAAAAATAGAAGCAGAAATATACGCGATTTAAAGTTTGTTTAGATTTCGAAAGTTTTTACTAAACTTGTAATTTTTAAAGTTCAAAAACTGTGTAAACAGCACGTTCTTTAGAAATTTCAAAAATTCAATTAAACATCAGTCATTTAAATGGTCAAACAGTTCTATTTCTTACAATTCCATTTGACGTGAGTCATTTGTTTGCACACATTTTAAAAGTAAAACAGTTCTATTTAACCACTTCAGGCCAGAGTGAACCAGGGAGCAATGACAATGAAGGAGTACTCCATATTCCCCAAAGCTCCTTGCCCTCAGATGATTTGTCATATCCAGGACACTCAGTGGAGAAGTCTTGCCCCTCGGCAGAGATGCAGTTGGTGTATTCTACAGCCCCAGCCGACTGGGCTGTGAACAGTTTGGGTAAACATTTTACAACAATGTCAGTAGAAAGACCAGGACATCGAAATGTGAAAGATAATCTGAAAAATGCGTCAATTATGGTTAGAACAAATATGTTTGTTCCGAGCCTTTCAAACTGCCGCGTAGCTTTGCCAAGTTTTCCTGGGTTTGGATTGCAAAAAAGAAATTTTATTTTGAAACATGAGGACGTCATTTCCTTAAGCTCTTTCACTGAGAAGGATAAAATACGGCATCACTTGAAATGAATCATACACGAAATCTGGTGGCATAGATAATCATGTAGAACTTTCAGTCTCTCATTAATGCAAGCGAAGATACATGAGATCCGTGAAAGAGCATCCACCGACACATTCTGTCTGCCAGACCCGTATATGGATATCACAATTATAGCACAAAAACTCAACACGCCAGCGGTCGATTTTCTAATTTTTTTTATTTTGCTGTAAGAATTAAAAGTATGCTGTGCTGGTCCGTAATGAGCTGAAAGTGTCGTCCAATGAGGTAATGGCGTCACTTTCGTCAGGCCTCAACTATGGTATGTGTTTCTTTTTCGATGACAAATGCTTCTGTCCACTGTATGTGAAAGTGTGAATAAAAAATGCAACAGGTCGTTCGTTCTGAGTGAAAGTATTAGTTATGTCATATTTAGAGACATCAGTTTCAACAGTAAAGAAAGCAGTTAGGTCAATAGCCTGTGTAACAGAATAAGCAATGTCTTTTCCATGAGTTTCAAACATCAGTAAAGTTTCGTGTAACAAAAGAAATATTTTCAGAAAACAGAGGAATCCACTTTATGAGTAAGTATTCGCACAGTCCGAGAGAGAGAGAGAGAGAGAGAGAGAGAGAGAGAGAGAGAGAGAGAGAGATGCAGTATCTTGAGGAAGGAGAAAATTTTATCAGTGGTTCCGGTCGATCTGGATCTGAGCAGATCTCACCGTTGTGTAATGTAAAGTAATTAAACGTAGTTTACTAAAACATTTATCTTAGATTGTATTTTTTAGCTACTCCCAGTAATTGACGAGGATTATTATCCTCTACATATGGTGATGTTATCTGTGTATGCATAAGAGATCTTACTTTTCTATGATTGTGTTAATCACATACTGAAAACTTGATAGCAGAGCATATCTTTGAAAAATCTAAGGATATTCTTTCTTCATGATTCCCTTGACCTGAAAGAAATCTCCAAAACATCTCCACACTATCATCATTGAGTCTTTCTTCTCACCTACACAACCAAAAACTTCAAGTTTGGGCTCATCTGTCTACAATATATTTTGCCACTCTTTCAATGTCTAGTTCTTCTGCTTTTTTATTTTTTGCTCATAACAGCCTTTTCTACTCATTCACTTTCAGTAACAAAGGTTTCTCGATGGTTATGCACCCCACTGATTTAAGTTAGTTTTCCTTCAAAATATTTTATTTTCTATAATCAAGTGTTTATCTTGGGCAAAGGTTATCACTTTCGCTACTCCAACTCTTCTATCAATATTTTCTCCGGTTTCTAACTGCCTTTGCAATGAATATTGCACTCCGTGTCAAGAAATCTTCAACTTCCTGGGAATTTTTCATTGAGACTAGCTTTCTTTGAATAAACTTTAAACGTGTGCTCTCATCTTAATGGTTAGCTGTTTTGATTTTGCCATTTTGTACAAATTACTTAAAAATTAAAAAAAAAAAAAGAATTTTTTTAATACAAAAATACTATTGTCATAGCACATTTTTCTTTCCTCAAACAGACACAGCTATGTTTTAGCAACCACTGTTACAACATTAGCCAGTGCTGAGTTAATATTTAGAACCTGTATTAACATTTAACTTGTTTGAAAATTTTGGTAATATCTAAAAGTTTAATGTTAAAAGAAAATATAAAGTTTCTTATGTAAAAAAAATTATAATCTATCAAAACGTATTGCTGACAAACGAGTCCAAATTTGAACATATTGATAGTAAGTAAATTTTCGAACCCTAATTACATCACATAGATTTGAAACAGAACGCTACCAACGGAAATAGAATGTTTCAAATCTTCTCATTTTTTCGCTTCATTTAACAATTGAAGATTTAATGTTTTCATATTTAAAAAACCAAAAACATTTAACGTTTGTAAATAATTCAAACTATAAATAAAATCATTCTCTGAAGACCTTCGCTTTTTCATATTTGTACATTTTTTATATAGTTGGATTTAATTGCAATTTTCTCATATATATACATATATATATATATACATTAATAAAAATATGTAGACGAAAAATGTCTATTATGTTCAATCAAATATGTATCAATGAAGAAATGCTGCCAAATTTTCATCATACAACGTGTGAAAGCACGTGCGATACCCTGTCCTCATCAGCCGCCAATCACCCTGGTTGGCGGCTGATGTTGGCAGCTTTTCTTCATTGATACATATTTGATTGAACATAATAGACATTTTTCGTCTACATACTTTTTTATTAATCTTTTCGTATTGCCGTATTGATCTTATGGTATTCGGCGGGAATTGGTTAATAAACCTTCCATAATTAGTTATTTCCCAATTACTTTCTGCCCAACTTTGGGCCATCATCAGGGGAGGACGTATTACAAAAGTGATTTTGAGGGTACAGGAGCTATTATCAGAGAATTTTTTTGTAAGTAGAGGTGGTAAAGTTATTATTATTGTTAGTATCAATGAGAACATCTAAAAAGGAAATTTTATTGTTTTGTTTAGTTCATGAGTAAAGTTAAGAACTGAATTTTTTTGGAAGGTGTCTTGTAGTATGTTGATTTCGTTAATATTATTAGCAAGAATAAGTATATCGTCAACATATCTTTGGTATACTGGAGGTTTTATAATGCTATTAAATATTTTATTTTCGAGGTCGGACATGTAGAAATTACTGAAGATCGGGCCCAGAACATAACATAATAACTCCTGTACCCTCAACTTTAAAAGTGAATGCCCCTTCAGGTATAAAAAAAAGCAATTATTAATAACCTGATATCGACCAATTCTCACCGAATATCATAAGATCAATACGGCAATTCGAAAGGATTAACAAAAAAATATGTAGACAAAAAAATGTGTATTAGGTTCAATCAAACATATATATATATATATATATATATATATACGCACACACACATACATATATGCATACTTATATATGCATACGCACATACATACATACACACATGCATAAATATACACACACACATACATACACACATGCATAAATATACACATACACACACGCATAAATATACACATACACACACACACACATATATATATATATATATATATAGCTATAAATATATATATACACGTTTGCATCTTCGTATACATACACACTCATATATTCATATATATGCACACATATATACATACCCAAACACGTATGTTACCTTTTCTCAACGTGTTCCTTTATTACTAGTATTTATTTATAGAAAGCCAACTTTTATAGGCCAGTACATTAGTTTGGATTTATTTGCCCCAAAATCTAGGAAGATAATTTGTTCTAATTGCAGGATCGATGCAGAAATTTAAAAAGTTCTTGATATTTTTCTGAGGAATGGATACTCAGACAACACCATTTTGAGTAGTATTAGATCAACAATATCTAAATTTAACACCATTAAATCGTATAGTATACGTGAAGCTCCTGTGGATTGGACCTGTTAGCAGCTATTCGATGACAAAATCTTTGGGTCGGTTATGCGCTGTTTTAACTTGGTTAAGGTGAGAACCATTTTCACCACTAGATCTGCCTTTTCGTTTTCCCTAAAAGACGTCTTACCTATACTTCAACAAAGTATGAGGGTGTATAAATTTCAATGTCTGTGTGGTGCTGGCTATATAGGTAAGAATACCCAAAGGCTGGAAATTCGAGTTAAGCTGCAGGTCCTTCGAGAATTACTTAGTCCCAAGATACTACATTCCGGTCTTCTGAAACTCAAGAGTCAGCTATGTGCTGGACAAACTATTCTGATGCTCGGTTCTCTGTCTTGTTCAAGGTTAAGGGCAAGAAACATCAGACCATTTTAGAGACCATAGATCTCACGCTATTTCACCCAATCTCTGTAGACAGAGAAGACAATTTTATATTGTCTGTTTGGGAAGTCTAGTGGGAATCTGGAGAGTAGTTTTTTTTAGATTTGTTTATCTATCTATCTATCTATCAATATATATATATATATATATATATATATATATATATATATATATATATATATATATAGCTGTTATGGTAACATGAAGTATTATTTAACAAGGAACATATCTCATGTACCATAAAAATGGGATTTCACATTATTCTATTTTGAAACCAGGATGTTAATGCAGAAAGAGTATAAGATTTAGCTTTTTGATCCAAATTTTGTCAATTTGAACCTGTATACCATGTTAAAAACATTTGTAAATTTATCATTTTAAAATTTTATAATACATACACATTGAGAAAGAGAAAAATCTTATATGAAATATATGTGTATGATCTAATCACATGAGAATGGATCAGTAACTATTTACCAAACCCCTCCACCACAGGCAGAATGCAACACATATTCAATTTTTAAGCAGAGTAAAACTGGTTTGAATCCAGTTGTCCTTCTCCTAGACTTATTATCCAACCAAGACTAAAGAACCAATCCTTCCCTTTAACTGGAGAGAGAACAGGAGGAAACAAGTTTTTCCTTAGGGCATTAGCATGAAATGAAATGCAAACAACTTCACACAGAATTTGAGCTTAGATCCTTTAATTTCATTTCCTATGAAAATAACCAAAATGTTACATGTGTCTCCTTCAAGTGGCTCCATAAGTAAACACATAAAAAAATGAAATTTTCATTCTATGATGATCAATCTATGTGTTTGGTATTTACCAGTCCATAGTTATGATGAAAAAATGAGTTTTTATTGTAAAATGAATGCTTTATTTTTGCTTACCTCCACCCTCCCAATTATTCTGTTAAAGATTTATTGATGTACTTATATACTTAGAAATAGAGCAAAGATATCTCATGTCACCAAAATTGAAGTGTAAATCAAATTACCAAGACACTTAGATTGATACAAGTGCATGTTGGAAAATACATTCCTTTTTATGAAATAATATGTGAACTATCTTTTGAATTTAAGAACTTATACCTTTTGTGTGCCTTGTTTCAAGGAAACCCAAAATAGGTTACTAGGACAGAGAACAAGAGGAGTCTGTCATTCCATTTTAAGTAAGCAAAAGTGATTTACCAGAATATTTCAGGAAAAAATCCAAGTTTACTCATGCAATAAATTCTTTTTTTTTATTTGAAATATCTATCTATTATATTTGATGACATACAAGACCCATTCCTCACCACCAAAAACAAAATGACAAAAAAATATTTTCCAAGCCTTATGTTTGAAATTTAGGTATCATATTTACAAAGTTTAACTTCAGTGATCTGATTGTACAATGTTATTTGCTTAGTTTGGCATACAGTTTGATTATTGTACCTGTTGTTACTAAATAGTCACCCATCTTAGTACTGAATAGACTCATTATTTCTTAACTTTGTTGATCTAATGAACTCCAGTGCCTTCCATATAACTTAAACATATCAAGTGTAGGTATCTATAAGGTCATATTTTCCCCAGACACCTTAGACTAATAGCAATTTCATTTTGCCTAACTCCATAAGACTCAAGTCACTAACTAAATTCAGCTTTGTTGATCACTCAGTGAGAACTGAACTCCCAAGTAATGATTAATTATTTACAAAGCTTTTACTTGTAGCACAAAGTCAGAAGGGAGAAACAAATTTGCTAATACCATAATACAGTTATGAATGTAAATAGAGATCTGATATACCATTATGATTTAAGGAGACTTGCTGTTACTTGATCCCTAAAATCTTATGTGTAATACAAACTCCTCCCCGTGTATATAAATGGTCTGGAACACTGAAATGTTGATATTAATTTTTTTAATGCAAGCATTAATTGTAACAGTCAGTTTAATGTTCTCAGGATCATTAAGGGACAATAAAAACTTTTTTTAAACTCATTGTATTCATCATTTCCTCCTTTTTTTATTTGAAAATGAAGTTTTTTTTTGGTTTTTTTTAAAATAAAGTTTTTTCTGTCATTGAAAAATAATTGCAATCATTGTACTTTTATACTTACATTTTTAGCATAGTTATTTCTTAAGAAATGATTGCACACAATCATTACATGGTTTCAAGTATTTCTATTTAATAATAATCATTTGTTTGCATATATTCATATGACTTCAAGAAATTAATTATAATCTTTAGTAAACAATTATAGTTTCAAGTAACGATTCTTGATACAATTAATTTACAGTTATATGGTATCAAGTATTCCTATCTAATGGGATTAGTAGTAATGAAGATGTACTTCACCATCCAGAACTGGAGCCTCACCATCAGATACAGTTTAGTGTCATAACCAGGACACACCGTTTTGGGGGGAAAGTCTTACCCCTCTTCCTTGAGATACAGTCTACAGAGTGGATAAGTCAGGGAAAGAGATAGGAGCACAGGATTATCAAAATGCATACTGAATTAGAGAAGAGAAAGTTGTATCCGGTCAAAAGAGAGAGGAAAGGTGTATTGATATTCCAAATATGGAATAAACTAGTATTTGAATGATTAGTGGTGGGGGAAGATATTTAGTTGAGTCCCTACTCTCCAAAAATTAATATTTACATGGAACACAACATAAGAACATTTAACATTTTATATACACAATATATCTACAAGTGGTATTAAAAGAAAAGAATATGCAAATGTGTCTAAATGGCTATGTACATATTGTTCCATGAACAAACATTATGTAGAAGGGGTACAAATAACAAAAGGATTACTTGATGAATAAGATGGCCCAATGCCTTTATTATTTATTGGCAGACTTAAAGACAATGTCTCAACTGGTTAAAGACCAGAGGTGAAAAGAGGTTGAGATTAGGTTTCTGAACTATCATTGGATATCCTACAGGATCCCTAAAGAACATACAAATTCTCTAGAGGAGATAATTATTTATTGTATCCCTACACTGACACGGAAAATTGATATTTCAATTCAAATGGCAATTGTACAATGGTACTAGTTTTTAAGAATGAGAAAACTAATGTTTTCTTCATTGTTCATATCTATCTCGGTAAATACAGTTTCAGTGTCAGTTTTTGAACATTCATTCCTGGCAAATTCAGATTTCAATTTTCATAATAAAATCTTGTTTCAAAATAGGAGTCTCATTACCCGAAATCGCTTGGACAAGTGAATTTCTTCTTCATGATCTCAATACATTTCAGCCAATCTATTCTGCAGACACTATCAGTTTTATAATCAATGAAGGAAAAAGATCTATTTTCTTTTTCATGAAGAAAAGTTTATTTTTTTTGCACAAATTAATTGTTTAAATTAAACTTTTTAAAAGTTAAACATTATATTAATAACATCAAGAATAAGAAAAACAAAAAGAGGTTGAATTGTTTGAACAATTTCTGGTATGTAAATGACTCTTCTCAAAGTTATCAACAATGGGAGTGTATTTAATTTTGTCAGGTCTACCTACCTGCATATAAATGACAAATAACATAGAAAAGTCAACACAGTCATCCAATGGTAAAAGCTGTTTGTCATTTTAATCCTTTTTCAAATTGGCTATAGTTGCAAACACATTTCAGGTAGCATTTAGATATACCTTATTCATATACTCATATGCCATATACTTCTGGCCTTGTCCAAAAAGATAAGCTTAATAAATGCTAACAGCTAGATATAGCTGTGCCTGATTGTAATACTGCTGCTTGGGGCTCATGAACCTTCTTTACTACATTTGTTCACTAGGTTAACTGGTAAAACAAATAAGACTTCTAAGTAGAAAAGTAAATGTTGATAAAAGAGGCTGAGGTCCCCAGAGTATTGCTAAAACTCTCCCTTTCGCGGCTTTCTAAGTGACCCAGCTGGGATTTCAGAGAAGTTAGTGCTGCCATTGCTTTTTGAACAACTTTAGCAACACAAAAAAAAATGATAAAATGTCTCTCTACTGGAAAATGATATCAACTGGTACCAATGTGTACCAGAAGTCTTTTTTATGAAATCCCTGAGCGATATAAAGATTTCAAAATATGAAATCTAAAAGTTTTGTTTGTTTGTTTGTGTTGTATCGTGGTAAGGAAATATACACAGTGAAATAGAGTTAATTATTTATTAACTCAAGTGGTACAGTTCGATTAATATTATAAGTCTCGCGCGGTAGGTGTTACGTCTGACCGACATGCTTGAGAGATACGGAATCTTTTATACTTCAGCAGTACCGGAAGTCACGGGGTACAGGCCACTATACAACAGTTTGTTTGTTTGTTTGACTAAAAAAAAAGTTCTGTGTGTAGGTGAAAGCGCCAAAAAATACTCTTAAGCAGAATGTTAAAATTCGGTATATATATATATACACACACACACACACACATACATATATATATAAAATTAACCTAAATCGCGAGTCGAAAATCTTCTACTAAAGTTTCACCTTAACGGATCATCAGGAAGCCTAAATTCGACTGAATTCTAAAGGAGAAATCGCTTTCTTTTATTCACCAAAAACCCACCTAGCTTAAAATTTGCATTAAAAAAATTTTTTAAAAATTAAAAAATATATATATAGAAATAAAATCTCTAAAACCTATCCCTAATTATAGAGTAACCACGCCCTTTTGTGTCTACAACTATTTAACACCTCCGATCTTTTGTTTAACATATTCCTACTTTTACATGATGCTATTGCTAATTTTTCATCCATACAAAGCCTACAAGCTCTATTGCCTGCCCTATATTTATGGCATTTCTTTATTACTTCCCATTTCATTATAGGATCTACCCCTTTGTTCTCCTTAAGCTCCCACACATAACTAGATAATGCAGTGTTATGCCTATATTTCTTGTGCGAGAAACTTGTTTAATGGTTATAGTACCTAGTCTTAAAATCCCCTTGCGTCGACCCAAAGTATATCTTTTTATTTCTCTTATTATTCGAATCACTATATACTTCTACTTTATACACTACACATTCCTGCTTACATTTGCCTTCGAGGGGACATCTAACCTTATCTCTACAGTTACATTTATCAATTACCTTATTTTTCTTCGTACTTAATTTAGTTATATTACTCCTATTTATTATTCCATTAATGTTTTGCATGCAACTATAACTTAATTTAACACAATTCTTATTAAATATCTTATGTAACTGACTCCCACTAGGGAAATTTCTTTTTAACAAAAAATGTATGAGGATATGAGGAGATTTAAGGAGTCCGAAAACATATTTGTAAAGTCAGATAAGTCACGCAATTTGTATGAAATAGAAAAGGGAAAATATAAGCAAATGATGTTTAAGGAGGTGGTTAAGAATTATAAGAAAGCGCCACCTGATCTCGAAAAAGAGTTAAATAACGAGGCAAAAATGTTGGCGTATAGACTAGGTATTGTTGATAGAGTGGAAAAATACAATACCAAGAATTGTTTCATTACTATAAAAGCATTGAGGGTTTTTTGGTTTTCTTTTGACCACTGACTGTGTATCCCTTGATTTTTTTCAAGGGGTCAGACGAGGTTGGCCTTTTCTTTCTTTTTGACCCCAAATTTTGTTCTTTTTCCCCTGGTCGGTGATTCGAGATACTTTTTTCTCTTGTTCCTGGTCAGGGTTTTTTTTTGTTTTTTTCTGGTACTGTGAATACTGGTAGATATTAGATTAGTAAATATATATATATATATATATATCAAAGAAAGAAACAGAAGCAAAAGAATTAAGAAATGTTATTTCAAATAAAACAATAAAAAAAGGTTAACCCAATTTCTTTCCAGCCAAGAAATGAACATCCTGGTTTCATGCAAGGTCAATAATGATCAGGAAATATTGTTTTTGGTTTTCAGGAGCCAATCAAAACAGCCTTATGTGTAGCTTAACTTTCTTGAAATTTTTACTTATTTATGTACTTACTGATTTAAAAAATAAATAAATAAACAAAGGTGTGTAAACAAACTTTTTAAAAAGTGGAATTACCATAGGTGTTACTCACATTAGTTTGCCCATTACATGGGTGATTTCTTTCACTATTTCAATAGTTCAATAGAAAAAATTCAGTTTTTTCTGTCGTAATGCAATATATATATATATATATATATGTTGAGTCATAAATTATTGTAACTAAGCATTTCAAATTTCCAGTGTTTTAAACAAACCGGAAATTACCTGATTAAAGATTGTCTTCATTCTTAGTTCAGTGGTGAAAATGTGCGCATAATAATTTAATCTTGGTACTAATAACATGACAGCCACGGACCTCTCGTTCTGTAACAAATCACGACTCCTGATAGGAAAAAAATCACCAAAGATTAGGGAATAATCCGATTTTGATTCAATTTTCAATGTTCATTTATTAATTAATGAGTGTTAAATGCATCAGTAGTTTTATCAAAAAATTGGTCATTTAACTTTACTTTGGGACACGATTTAATCGGTAGGGGTATATGATATTGCATATGGTTTCTGTATATAACAAAAAGATAAGAGTCTGAAGGTGTACATGTAATGAAGAAATTTTTAAATTGCTAGCTTTTGGAAGAAAATAGTACCCTAAATGTGAATATAAGATTTTTGAAATTAAAGAATATATATTTTGAGAGCTTTTGATACTATGATTTAATGGAAAATATAATTGCGTTCTACATTATTAGGGAATAATTCTATATCAATATTTGTTCTGCAAAAAAAAGGGGAGACTTTCAGTTTGCATACGATTTTGACTCACTTTTTCCAGTCACAGGCTAAATCTAAATATGCTCTTTAATAAAGAATATTTTACTAATCGAAATATAAATTTTAAAGCAAGAAACTGGGAGTTGCTTTTTTTTTAATTATTTATCACTTTTTTATGATAAAAAAATGTTAGATGAAAAAAGTACGGAAACCTACAGTAATACTCATTTGTTAAGCAAATTTGAGTTTTGCCCTTGTATTCAATATTCTTTAAGTAAAAAAATGTAAAAATAAAAAAGCAAAATTTTGTTATGAAAATAGGATATTTAAAAAATTTAATTGTATGACGTACATCTGTGGATGTTAATGGCTTTCGATTTGGCACGATGAATGAAAGATACAGAATATTGTAATTTCGAAAAAGAGTTTTTATGTGCTCAAATTACCACGATATATGGCTTCCCTAAAACTCACAAAAACAACATTCCTCGACGTCCAATAATCTCTGGTATAAATAACATTACAAAATACATAACCAAAATATTGACTCTTCTACTTGGTACAATTAGCCCTTCTCATTTAAAAAATTCTGGTGATCTCCTCAACAAAATGAAAAACATAAACATGGTAAATAAACTCATAGCAAATCTTGAAATTCAATCCTTATATACAAATATACCTGATAAAAATGTATCCATCAACTAAGACTCCACTTAGAAAAAAAATCAAAAGTTCTCCTTCTTTATCTATCTCTAAATTGATTAAGATAATTGAATTGTGTACCAATCAATGTTTTTTCAAATATGATATCTTCTACCAGCAAAAACTTGGCTTTCCTATGGGATCTCCATAAAGTGGCCTTCTAGCTTGCCTTTTTCTGAAATTTTTGGAATCCTAACCTTTCAAATGACACCCACTATTTTAGATAGATTGGTGATATTTTAATCATCTACCCCAATAAACATGATATTCTTTCGATCACACTAAAATGAACCAAGCATGAATTTCACTTATGAACTTGAAAAAAATTCTTTACTTTTTCTGGACATCCTACAACCAAATAATAGCAATAAGTTAGAATTTAAAGTTTACCACAAAAATAACTACGTACATTTTTATTCGAACTGATGAAACAAAAAGTAGCATTCTCGGAGGGTTTTTTTTACTCAGAGCCTTTAAAATCTGCTCTTTCAATATTCTGAATGAGGAATCTGAGCACATCAGAAATTCTTTTCCCAAACTACAATATCCTGTATCTTTCATTCCTCGTGCCAAGTCGAAAGCTATTAACATTCACAAATGTACATCCTACAATAACAATAAAAATAAACCTGGCACAAATACTAACCCTGCAAAAAGACACATAATATTAGTCTAAAATTCCATAACTGCCTTCATTGAAAAAAACTTAAAGTACTTAGGCATAAAAACTGCAACCCGCATAACAAAAACGATAAACTGATACTAAAAAATCACTCCGAAAAACACAAATTCTTTATCCGACGCATAAATAAAATCTATTGCCTACATGATGACAAATTATACAAAGGTGAAACTAGTAGAAATCTGAACAAAACTTATGAACATAAAATCGATATTAAAATAGCTAACACAACAAATTCCCTAGTCTCTCAAAATATCTCAACCAACCATGCATTTGACTTCCAAAACTCTAATATGTTTGCCTTCATCCACGACAGAGATGAATACATAACAATTGAATCGTTTTCTATATTATATTTCGACACAATATTACAACGACAAGGTTTTTACAAAATATTACCTCCTAAAGCAAAAATAAAGCTAAAGATTTCAAAATTCTTTTATAACACTAACCTCCATTTCCTAGACATTTAAAATTATAAGCTGTTAAAAAGTTGTTTCTTAAACCGTAAAACACTGCTACCCTCTTTCAAAATAAAAATTCCACCCACTTCATGACTTAATCAATTTTTAACATATTACCCTGTGTTATTAAGTTTTCATAAGAAACATTCTTTTGACAGATATGAAGATTTATCTGTTCTGATTATTTTAATTCTCACTCTTAAAATGATTTTAATAGAATGTTTTTGTATTAATTAAATTAAAAGTCGAAACGGGTTGGCATAAAAATAAACAGAACTAGCAAACAATAAATAAATCATCAAAATTACACTAATATATGATTTTCGTTTGAGTCTTTTTTTCTACATGTATTCTATCTAATTTATTTCATTCCTTCTCACATACATAATAGGTATATATATATATATATATATATATATATATAATAGCAATTAGACATCAAACTAGGAACTTTTACTCTAGAAGAACTCGACTCGGTACTGAGAAAAATTTAAAAAAAGAAAAGCCGCAGGGCTTGATGAAATCCACCCAGAGGTATGGAAGACCAGACAGTTCGATGACATACTGCTCCGACACTGTAATGCAGTTTATAATCAAAATCCGATAGGGATGCACCCTCCCTTTTCCTAAAAAAGGTGACCTCAGATTAGCCAAGAACTACCGAGGTATAACACTTACATCCATAGCAGCCAAAATCTACAATGCCCTACTACGAAACCGCATAGAACCCAAGATTGACAACATTCTTAGGAAGAACCAAAATGGCTTCCGAAGAAATAGATCCACGACCTCACAAATATTGACCATCCGTAGAACCTTTGAAGGCGTACGGGTAAAAAACCTACAGGCGACAATATTATTTGTCGACTTTACCAAGGCCTTTGATTCCATTCACAGAGGGAAGATGGAGCAAATTCTACTCGCATATGGCCTACCAAAAGAAGCCGTCGCAGCCATAATGATTCTCTATAGAAACACCAAAGTGAATGTACGTTCTTCAGATGGAGACACAGACTACTTCGACATTGTAGCTGGAGAACTGCAAGGAGACACACTTGCCCCATATCTCTTTATCATCTGTCTAGACTACGTGCTTAGAACGTCGATCGATAAAATCAAAGAAAACGGTTTCGAGCTAACAAAGAAAAGAAGCAGAAGGTACTCTGCAAAGACAATTACCGACGCCAACTATGCCGATGACATAGCGATTCTGGCAACTGCACCCGCCCAAGCCGAAGTCTGGAACGAGCTGCCGCAGGCATTGGCCTCCATGTCAATGCACACAAGACGGAATATATGTGCTTTAATCAAACAGGCGACATTTCCACACTAAACGGTAGCTCTCTGAAACTAGTTGACAAGTTCACCTACCTAGGAAACAGTGTCTCCTCGACTGAGACAGACATCGTCACGCGACTAACAAAGGCATGGACAGCTATCAATAGGCTATCGGTCATATAGAAGTCAGACCTGACCGATAAAATAAAACGCAGTTTCTTCCAAGCAGGGATCGTGTCGATATTGCTATATGGGCTCACTACATGGACGCTAACTAAACGGCTGGAGAAGATGCTAGACGGCAACTACACAAGAACGCTGCGAGCAATATTGAACAATTCCTTGAGGCAATACCCCACAAAGCAGCAGCTGTACGACCACCTACCACCCATCACGAAAACTATCCAAGTTAGACGAACTAGACATGCAGGACATTGCTGGAGAAGCAGGGACGAGCTCATAAGTGATGTACTCCTATGGATACCTTCACATGGCCGAGCAAAAGCAAGACGACCGGCTCGAACCTACATACAGCAGCTCCGTGAGGATACGGGGTGTAGCCCTGAGGACCTGCCGGAAGCGATGAACGATAGGGAGGGGTGGCGAGAGAGGGTCAGGGATATCCGAGCTGATGATACGACAAGATGATGATGATATAATATATATTTAAAAAATTCTTGGTCCAATAAGAGAAAAAGGTAAATACTTTAAAATGAACTGGTCCGCATGTGGATTTGTTATTAAATTATTTACTTTTCTTCAACACGTTTTTACATCTTCTTCAGAAATTATTCCCAACTCATCTCTTTTGGGGGATATTTTTTATCATATATATAATATGAATTTAATGAATATTGATATAATTATTAATTAATTTAATTTAATTTAATCAATATTTATATAGTTAAGATAGATAGATTAAATAAATGAATACATAATGTGACGGCAAAATGATTAAAATCCCAAGACGGGAATTTATTTTTCGCGCTTGTGAAGACGGGGCGGTCTGGCACTTGATCCCTCATAGAATAAGTCCTTGTTCAGAGTCCTTTCTCGGGCATATAGGAACTGGCATATTATGTGGGGTTAATTTGGGGCTAGACTGACCGCCGCTGGAAAGGGGTTTCCAAATTTCACATACACCCACCAGGCCACTAGCTCTTCCTACCCATAGAACAATGGAAGGTTTAGATATTAATTATAGTAGTCGACAACTCCGGTTTCCCGTATAATATTTTTAAAGGAAAGAATAGGACAATTTAGGCGAGAATAACATAAGGCGAAAGAAGCTGAAAAAGAAACATGAAATAAGCAACTTGACAGTAGATGACACAATGAACAAACTTCAACACGTGGGGGACATTAAAATATAACAATCTTTTTAATTCACACACGGACACACATATTCAACGTGTCGGCTACATTATCAGCGAGTAATACATGACTATAAATGTCTTTCTTCCTTTTTTCTTTTTTCTTTAGTCTTTCTTTAAACTGAGAGAGAGAGAGAGAGAGAGCGAGAGAGTATATAATTGGGTATAGGGAGAAACAGTCTTAATGTTTACTTATCTTTTCGACGGGTTCCTTCGGAGAATATTTTCTCTTTTACGGGTTGACGGAATTTTATTTATCTATAATGCTCTGGCAAGGAGTTTTGGCATCAGATCCCACGTCCACTCGCGGTGACCTCATCTTCAAAACTGTTCTTCACCCGGAGCTTGGCATAAGACTCCGTTCACCGCGACTTCTGTTCCAAAACTGATTTTCTTTACCCCTATTTCCGCTGACGGAAGAAGCTCCCACTTCCACCTTAGGGTTCTAGCCAATCATTTAGCTTCTATCTTCTTCCTTCCCCTGCCAGGCGATTCTTTGGGACTACTATCTCTTTGACCCGGTCACAGAATGCAAACATCTGTTGGCTTTCATTCTGACTTGGATTTATTACTTGAGGAATTGACCTAGATTCCTCTTTTTAGCTAATTCAAACACGGAGGGAGAGTAGTAATTCCTTATTTCTCTTCTCTCAGTAGGAGACCACGTGACAATAATCATTGCACACATACATATATATATAAAAGGAAGTTTAATCAAGCAGCTATATTGTATAAAGAAAACGGAAAGAAAAATACATATATAAATGGATGAGAAAAAATTTATGACTAAATATTAGTTTAGGTCCACTGACGCGTTTCGACAACATTATCTAGGACATGAAATTACGAAAATTTCAAGTAGAAAGTATTTTAGGTAATCTTCAAGGAGGAAATTATGAATTTAAAATAGTGGTTTGAACGAATACAGAAAAATATTCCATGAAACATAAATTTTTAAACAAAGAGAAACATTGCGTCTATAAAAAGTCGGTTTGTATAGGTGGATAAAGAAAGAAAGAAAGAAAGAAAGGAGAGGGAAAAGAAAAAACGTGAAAGAAAAGGGAATAATGTAGAGAGATGGAGTCATAGGAGGCGGATAGAAATGTCTGTTTATCGTTGTTTGTGTAAGTTGAAATCTTTCAACATAATTATGGCTAAGTAAGGTGAAATTTTATAAAATCCCAGATTCGTTCATACACCATGCAAAACTAAAGGCCACAAATATCCACAATCACACTTCATTAAACAAGACTAAAAACTCCCAACTAAAATCAAATTCCAACACCATAGTAAAAGAAAAATATTTACTTCTACCTCAGAATCCCACAATCTCTATTATTGAAAAGAATTTAAACCATTTAGGTATAAAGACGATCACGCAAACTTCCAAAAAAATTCAAACAATTGTTAAGAAAGAATAATAATAAAACAAAATCTTATTCCGACGCAGGTATATATATAATTTACTGCTAAGACTGATTAAAATCTTATATCGGAGAAACAAGTAGAAATTTACCAAAGCGAATCAAGGAATACAAAAGAGACTTTAAATCAGGCAATTTTTCCAACGCTTTATATACTTATATTTCCACAAACCACAAATCTGACTTCAAACGTTCAAATATTGTCGCATTCATTCATAGTAAAAACAAACGTAGAATCATTGAATCTTCCGCTATTTCACATCATAACACTATACAACAAAGGTCAGAATTTTATAAAATTTCTCCTTACTTAGCCAAAATTATGTTGAAAGATTTCAACTTACACAAACAATGATAAACAGACATTTCTATCCGCCTCCAACCTGACTCCATCTGTCCACATTATTCCCCTTTTCTTTTACTTTCCCTCCCTTTTCTTTCTTTCCTCTCCCCTTATTTCTTCTTTCTTTCATTCTCCATCAATACAAACCGACTTTTTATAAACGATGTGTTTCTTCCTTGTTTAAAAATTTAAATTTCGTGACGTAATCTTTTTCGAATATTTCTCCGTATTCGTTCAAATTTAGATGTTCTTTTAAAGGTCGAAACTAGTTGAGAACCCTCGAAAAATAAACTACATAAAAATAATATTTCTATTTGTCTTATCACTTTTGCTCGTCTTTTTGATAATTAAAACAAGACAAGGAAAAACAACACACTGTTCCGAGAAATTAACACTCAACACGGCTATCCCAAACAATCATAACACAACAAACCCAACATATGTGGAAAAAGCTTCTAGCTGGGAGACTTCACAGAAAACCTGACAAAATAATTTAAGTATCTATTAACCAGCATAAAAGAAAAACCCATCCCAACCAATTTCAAGATAGAACTGGATCCCTCAATTGTTAACCACAATGCAAACTTTTTATCATTCTGGTACGAAAAAAATTGAAAAGTTCTCTCTGGACCTCAAGAAGGACAATGGAAAATTCTGCAAAAAAAAAAAAAACATCTTAGAAACAAAATCGAAACCCAAAGTTCTGGATGACGGAATAATAAAAACAAACACAGACATGAACTGGTCCACTAATTTTAAAGGCTTCCCACTTAGAGTGGAAATTACTTCTTTTATTTAAAATATATGTACTCAGTTTTATTTGTTTACGTAAAGGCCAATGCTTCCCACTGCTAGCTCTTGACTATGCAGTAGGGATCCTTCTTGGGCTAGTGTATTTACGAGAAGCCTTTAGATCATCTGCGTGAGTAAAGTTAGCGACTTTAGTCGAGAGTGACCCGAAGGCTCCCTTTTCAATAGGTACTAAACCGAAATGTAGAGAAAGGCGCTACTCTTTTCCCTGGATAGCTCCACTTTACCCTTGACCCGTATCTTATAATGCTGAGTGTTAAGCAAGGCAGCATCAAGTATCATTTTTTGAGTCTTTGGTATAACTCGACCTGGGATTGAACCCCGATCTTCCGGGCAATTGGCGAACACTCTACTCAATGTATCATAGTTTCTGCTGGATGACGTATGATTCTTTTTAACGTGAAAGCATTTTCTTTTATCAGATCTTCTGACGTTCGAAATGCATAGTTCAGACACGATATAAACAAATATGGTTCTAATGTACTTCCTTGCAAAACTCCAGCGACTATGTCGAAGAAGTCACTGTTGCAATCAGGTAAGCAAATCATTGCTTTCGTGTTTTAACGTATATGATAAATATGTATAATATATAAATCATTATATATTATATACGATATACATATAATATTTATATCATATATGTGATGTAAACTACGTTTCAAATTATTAACAAAGAGAATTTTCCATCTCATCCAAAAACTAATGGTTGGAATATAACGAAATTATCAGAGAATGATAACAATATGCATATGCACCAATTCTGTAAAAATTGTAAGGTTATAGACAAAGGAACAGAAGTTATGATTATTTACCTAATTTACTTAAATTACACTGGTTTACAAAAATTAATTTTTGGTCTGAGGCAAGAATGGGGATAGGTGTTTTTTGTTAATTTGGGTGTGCTGAATTCAAATTTATAAATAGTTTTGCTCTATTACCTCTAGTTTTCTGGCTTTTAAATAGTCTCATTTTAGTATAAACAGGGAATATATGTGCATATTTCAAGCAGCAGCTTATAACAGATAAAACAGGATAGATAAAGAACACTGATTGAATCAATATATTTGGATACACAATTCATAGTACCACAGACAGTCAAAAGTGTGTTTTCTTAGAAGATCTGGTGTATTTTGCCTCCGGGATGTCACGCAAGAGCATCCAGCAGAAGTCTCCCATCATGCCGGGGTTCCATTTGCCTTGATATTTGCTCTCCATCTTCGTAATGTCTTAGTGGAATCTTTCTCCATGCTCATCACTCACTGTTCCAAGGTTTGGCGGGCAGAAGTTGAGGTGGGAATGGAGAAAAGGAATCTTGAGTGACATTCGGCACCCCATATCCTCGTAAGACTTTAGCAACTTCTCAATACAGGCTTGGTAATCTGGTACGTATGTGTTACCAAGGAAGCCACTACAGAGTGACTTGAATGCTTCCTATGCTCTCAGTTCCTTTAAGTTAAGAAGCTCCTCAAAATCAGTATCCTTCAGCACTTCTCGGATCTCAGGTCCGACAAAGATGCCCTCTTTGAGCTTAGCAGCACTAAGACCTGGGAACACAGTAGACAAGTGTTGGAAGGCAGTGCCATTTTTGTGAAACGCCTTCACGAAATTCTTCATCAAACCAAGCTTGATGTGAAGAGGAGGAAGAAGTACCTTATTCATGTTCATCAGAGGATTCTCCTTGAGGCTGTGTTCGCCAGGAACAACAGTGCTTCTAGACCCCCAGTCTTTCTGCTTGTAATTCTGGGATACAGCTCGACTATCCCAGAGACAGAGAAAACAACAGTACTTTGTGAAGCCCGCTTGCATACCCATAAGAAGACCAATGACCTTATTTATTCCGATTCCTGAAACTGGTGATCCTTACATTTTCCTGGACTAGGTTCCACTGTTTAAGCCGAGAAGCCAAGAGCTCTGACTGCTGTTTTGACAGATACAAATCACGAGCAAGATCAGGTGTGGCTCATTGCCACTTGTTCCTGAATATGTAGACTCAATATCTTCCAAAGATATTGACTCGGCAGAATCCTCCCTGGAAGGCCTTTCTTCATCTGATGAGGAAAGAAGATCCTTATTTACTGGAGGTGTGGGTACAGGAAGATCATCTGAATGGGGAACGGGTCTCATAGCAGATCGAAGGTTAGGATATTTGATCTTTTTCCTTGAAGATGCATTGAAACCAGTTATATTAGTTAAACAAAAATAACAATCATCTGCGTGGTTTTGCGGCTCTCTCCAAACCATCGGGACTGCAAAGTTGAAAACTAAATGTGCATTTGAAAATGTAATACTAATATTTAGTAACCCAAAAGATGTGTAACACGATAGTTGAGGGACACCAACCTCCTGCGCCGCCTGCGAGACAACCTCTTCCAATGACTGCCAGAGTGTGGATTGAAACCTGCTGCCTTGACTGTCAAAATCCGTCTTGATATATAACTATATATACATATATATATATATATATATATATATATATATATAATGTAATGCTATCACTTACATTTAGTGCATAACAACTAAAAAATAAGCCATAAGTCTCACAATATTAGAATTAACCCTGAATTCATATACGCCTTTATGTACCGTATATGCACAAAATGCACACTATGCATATCTAAAAAAAACTAGAGGTGATGAGTAAAAACGGATTTCAAATTTGAATTCAGCACCCTCAAATTAGGTAAAAACGGGTATTTTATGTGCTTGCCTCAACTTCTTTGTAAACCAGTGTTATTAGTGTGCCAAATAATTAGTGAAGTGTAATAAAAATCCTATAAAAAAAGAAAATAACACTTTAATTGCTTATTTTACAGATTTTTATGGATACACATAGTAACTAAGATTGAATTCAATTGAAATAAGTAAGTAAACAGGGCTCATAAAGGATAGTGGATTTGGTTAAGATGAGATATGTGATACTTTTTTTAAAAAATGAATTGTAAAAGGTGCTGGTACATCGAACATGTCAATTTCTGGATCTCCCATGATGTAATTTCACGTGATACTTTGACTATTTCCTGCCACAAGTTATCCTTCCTTCTAAATTGGCATCCATCCTTCGTTTCAGAATGCTCTAAAAGTTTTCAATTGGAGAATTGGCCGACCAGTTCATCTTCCGATGTCCACAAAAGCCCAATTTCTGCAGGTACTCTGTATTTTTATGTGCTGAATGCGAAGGAGCATTATCTTCCATGAATATTCATGTTCTTCTGAAGATGATTCTTTGCTTTTTAGCCATGATTCCAGATACTCTTTGAGAAAGGCTATATAAGCATCTGCAGTTATTTTCGTATCGTTAGGCACTGTCTACGGACCAACCATGATACCTCCGATAATACCAACCCAAATTATTATACGTACTCCTTGTAGGCGTCGCAAGCGTTGACGTTTATTTACGATCCAACCTTTGCTCCACCCATCAGGGCCATCCAGTGTTGCATGACTTTCATCTATGAACAGAACTTTCGAGAAATCGACCTTCATTTTCTCCTTTACCCATTTGTATGTGAACTTTTGTCAATCGAGACTTTGTCACTGGTCTCATTGATGTACTAACCTTTTTTAGAAGACACTGTTGCTTCTCCAATGCTCCTGAAAATGCTCCAATGGTCAGACCTGGATTATTTACAGCTTCACGTTTCATTCATGACAAAAAAACATCGGGAAACAACCCTCGAGTGACCCTTATCGGCCCTCTTATTTAGGAGCTCCAAATCTTTCCACATTTTGGTGTTATCTTCCAATTATTTTGGATATTTCTAATGTAGATTTTCCTTTGGAAAGTTCAGATGTTTTAATATCATTCCCAGAAGGGGTCAAATCAAATTAGCGACACATATTAGCACGATTATTATGACACTCGTTTATAGTCTGGAGCATTTCTATGTCGAGTTAATATTGCAAATGGCTACCATTTGTTTCCTGTTGCACAGACCAATAAAGTTTTTATACAACCCGTGCATCTAACCATTCCCATTATACTGTGAAAATTTCGTTAAATTCCAACAACACATTTCATTTTGATATAAAGTTTTACTTTTAAACTAACAAAACCTAATTCAGGTTATGAAATACTCTTAAAAGCATAAATAATAAAGTCTGGAATCTGGTCCAGCGAAACAAGGAAAAACTAAAACTAAGATACATCCGTTCCCCCACCAAAAAAAAAAATCAGTAAGGTCATAAAAGTACAAACGCAAAAAGAATATAGTCTACAAAAGCAAGCACGAGCATGAGCAGAAAGTCCTCGGTAGAAAAGCATTCGAAAGAAGATTCAAATCTCTTGAATTTGTTATCTCATTTAATTTTTATTAGTGTAAATATTTAACATTAGTCTACTTTTTAAAAAGTGTCACCGAAAATATTGAATTTTCTCAGTAGATGATATTTACATATTCACAATAAGAAAAAAAAGTTAATCAATAATTGTTATATGATCAATCCACAAAGCCTGGTCTAAATAAAGAAACAATGATAATAGTTAACCAAATTAAGTTAAAACTTAAGAAAATTTAAGGTGCAAATATTTTTCTTGAGAAGAAAAACTCAAATTATCAGAACATAACATCTGGACATGCACAACTCGGATAGCCGTTTCCAATGGTGGAGAATATTATTCGAGCCACACAACGATATGACAACGGAAACCATGGAAAGCAGCATGGTGAATGTGAAGAAGCTTGTAATTGATGGACATTTGTCCCGGCATTTGCATAGAAAAACTCCGTCAATTCAGTCAAAGGTGTGTAGGAATGCTTTTCAGTTCTCATACCTTAAAATCAATAAATAGCATAAAGAAAATCCAACCGAGAATCTATTTAATGACAACCCCTGCACAACAATGCCAGTGATGAAACGGACATTATCATCTACAACGAACTATTTTCTTTTGTCAGACACATTTCCAAACACAACGTTCTTATTGTCGGTGGAGATATGAATACTCAAAGAGACAAAGACGGAAATAACAAATACTGTTCACACAACACGCCAAACAGAAATAGTGAATATCTAGATTTTTCATTCAAGGACAGGCTAGGATACTTAAATACTAAATTCCAAAAAGAGAGAGAAAACTATTGACCTACCTTTACCCAACTTACTCAAAATCACAGTTAGATTATATATTCATAAACAAGAAGTGGGTAAAAAGCCCTTTGAACTGTGAAATAAACGCCTCTTTTGAAGGAGTATTTCCGATCACAGAATTGTCTCAGCAAAGATCGACCAAGTCTACGCAGAAATAAGAATCAAAAAGTTGAAGCCTCACGATATGACTGGTCCTCACTCGCTAATAGTGATACAAGAAATCAATCTACGTCAACTATAAGAAACAAATTTGTTACTCTTTAAAAAACATCTGAAAGAAATACTCCGAATGACGAATATGAAAACTTTCTTACTGCCCATATGAAAGTAGCAACAAAGTACATACAAACCAAATCAAGAGTCAAAAGCAAAGTTCCATGGGAGTCAATAGCAGTTAAGAAAAAACGAGACAACATTAAAAAAACCTTGCTTAATAAAAGAAACCCAACTAATGCCAATACGCAGACACTTAAGAAACCCAGAGAGAATTAACGCATACCAAAAAAGAACAACTAAAATACATTCAAAGCCAAATCAATAATATCAGAAACTCAGTAAAAGATAGACAATTACGATTAGTATGGCAGATAGTAAATGAAATAAGCGGAAGGAAGAGTACCTCGAGAATAAATTAAAAGCTGCTAGCCAAGAAGAAAGACTACAAAAATGGAAAGAACATTTCAAGAATTTACTCGGAAACCCAACCAAAGTCAGTGATTATTAATAGCCAACTAGACACCAAGCAAGGACAGTTTACAGATGAAGAACTTCACGCAGTACTGAAAAGAATTAAAAGCAGAAAAGCTTCAGGCCTCGAAGACATACCTCTTCGATTGTGTAGCACTGTATATAAACAAAATCCAATGGAGAAATAGACGAAAAGCTGTATCCTCTACTTTCTCAAGAAAGGCAACCTAAGAATCACTAAGAAATACAGAGGAATAACTTGACTAAAATTAAGAAAATTTTATTCAACCTGAAACAAAGAAAATTCTTAGGATAAATCAGAATGGTTTTTAGAGAAATCAATCCACTACCTCTCAGAATCTGACTATCTGTAGAATCATCAAAGGAGTACGCACAAAAAATCTCGAGGCAAAACTACAGTTCATAGATTTCTCTAAGACATTCAATTCCATACACAGACGAAATATGGAACAAATACAACTAACATATGGTCACCCCAAAGAAGCTCTTACAGCTATAATAATGCTCTATAAAACACGAAGGAAAGGTTCACTCACCTAATGGCGCCACCGACTTCTTCTACATTACCGCTGGAGTCTTGCAAGGAGATACATAAGCGCCATATTTGTTTATAATCAATCAAGGCTACGTATTTCCAATATCAATAGATCTAATAAAAGAAAATAGTTTTACAGTAATAAAGGTAAGAAGCAGATCTCTCGCAGAAACTATTACAGACGCAGATTACACAAATGATCTAGCGCTTCTCCCTAAATACACCTGCCCAAGTCGAATCTCTGCTGCATAATCTGCAGTAATTAGAAGGAGACGTGAACGCAAAAAAATAGAGTTCATGTGTTTTAAACAAAAAGGAACCATCTCCATTTTAAGTGTTAGGCTTCTAAAATTAGTGGACCAGTTCACATACCTTGGCAACCATATCTCATCAATTGAAAGTGGTGTTAATATACGCCTAGCAAAGTCGTGGAATACTATTGTGAGGTTTTCGATCATATGAAAGTTTTATCTATCCGATAAAATAGACAGCATTTCTTCCAAAACAACTATAAATTAATCCATACAAACATAGACAATAACACACAATGAAACATTAACTAAAAAAAAAAGGATTTCTTAATTAACTACATCTCAAAAACGAGCGATTTTTACGGATTACCAAAAATCAGTAAAAGTTGCCGAGGAAATAAAAAATAGCTGCAGAAACACAAAAATCTGAATACAGAGAAATCACGAACCCCAGTGACCTTAAATTTAAACCGATAATAGCAGGCCTATCGAGTCCCACCAACAGACTCAACTAATAGACATTGAACTATAACCATTCTTATATAAGATAAAAGCTACAGTTGAGATTATATCTACTTTTTAAACTCCTTACCACAAAAAAACTGATCCCGTCACTGTCATGGTTACATTTGACGTCACAAACCTATATGCCCCATGAATTAGGAAAACAGCCATCTCATTTGGGATAGAAAAATACCAAAAAACATTACACCTAATATTTAACGAAAAATGTATCACTGATGGTATAGAACTAATCCTAAACAATAACTCTTTCCAATCTAACAACATAAATAACATCCAAGCCCGAGGAACAGCTATAGGAATTAAAAGGGCATCAACGTACGCCACCTTAACCTTAGCATATTTAGAGGAAAATCTATATGAAATCATAAGAAAAAATACAACAATATAAAAACAGAATTTATCAGATCATGGAAAAGATTCTTAGATGATTGTTTCATATTCTGGAAATGCCCATGGAGGAATGGCCTTAGTTGAGTTAAATGTGTAAGAACGTATTTGACTCCGTAGGTAAATTTATTTTAAGATAGTGTGTATGTGCATAAAGTTCGGTTCTGTTTGTGTGTGAAGTTAGACTCTGTTTAATGTTGGTTTACATCTATGTCAGACGTTATTTGTTTTATTTGTAATAACGAGTTGTCATCGGTCTTGTATATTGCCATTATTTTAAGTTTCCTTAGCAGCATTCATAAAGGTGTTTTAATACATAAAGTTTTCTATTTTCTAGTAATTTAATGTTGCTTTTATGTAACCATACTCTACTGTTCAGTGCTTGCGTATAACCATTGTATACCTTTTTAGAGTTTGAACATTCGATTATGTAGACTCGTTTTTTGAATGTTTTGGAGTTTTCGAACGTATAAGATGTTCCTTCTACGGTTATATTACATACTCCACATCTTTTATTTCTGCATTTTGAGACGCCAAGCGTTGTGTGTCTGCCAAATTTAGATGAGGTTCGTATGTGTTTTTTGTTGTCGTTAGCTTTTAATGATTTTCGTTGTTTTTAAGTTGATCTAATTTCTTTAATATTTCTGTGAATAAGTTTGGGTTGTTTTTGCTGTATTTTGAGAGATATGCTCAGACTTATTCATTGATATATACGATTTCTTCCAACCTGTGTCTGCGTCTAGACTACTCTATGGACGCACCACAGAGACGCTGACAAAACTATTAGAGAAAAAGCTAGATGGACGTACAAAAGTCTTGAAAAAACCCTAGAAACACCCCACTAAACAGCAACTTTACAGTCATCTAACAAATCATCCAAATACGACGAACATGACATGCAGGGCACAGCTGAACAAGTAAGGACAAATTCATAAGGGAGACTTTTTATTGATTCCTACACAGGGACGCACCTGTGTGGGCCAACCAGTAAAAATTTACATACATCAGCTTTGAACAGAACACTGAATGCAACACTAGTGACCTAGCGGGAACGATGGATAATTGGGACGAATAGCGAAAAGAGAGTCAGGAAACTCCGTACAGTTTTTCCTATATATGCGTGTGCGTGTGTGTGTGAGAGAGAGAGACTGAAAAAAAAAACAAGGTTTTCAGAGAATGATTTTATTTATAATTGAATTATCTGTCAATGCTTATGTTACGGTTTTTATTTTAAACCATCATTGGGGCGATGTTGTATATCTTAAGATTATATTCAATTTTGAGATGAATCGAAAGAAATCAGAAAACTCAACATTTTACGACTGTTAATAGCGTTCTGTTTCAAATCTCAGTGATGTAATTAGTATTCGAAATTTATTTTAAAGCGTAACATATTTGCTTTAAAAAATTTTTTAAAAATGTATCTATTTCTCCTCTTCTCTCTTCCTCTTTTCTTTTTCTTCTCTTCGCTCATCGTTTTCTTCTTTATTATCTAGCTGTCATTTTTTAAGAATTAGGATCAGAAGAGTCATTCATTGAAAAAACATTAAAAATGAGAATGAATAGATTTTTTTAAGTAATAATTTATGAAAATTAATCTAAATAGATGATCTTTTAACTTTTTAGCATTAACTTTATTAAATAAGGAGGTAAGTTTTAAAATCTGGGTCTTTGTTTAATAATAATTAGAAATAATGCTGGATTTAACTATCTTGGTTTTTTATGAATATTGACAAAAATTTTGGAATCTCTAAAGTTGAAGTTGTGATTGGTTCCTGAATTATATCTGACCAATGCGTTCTTTTCGTCGCCGTTTTTAAGTCCCTTTTATGTTCGTAAATTCGTACTAGATCACTCGAAAAGTTTGACCAATGTGTTTTTATGACATCCTATGCACTGGTTAGAGTTACGCCTGCATCAGATTTGATGTGGGTATTGTTATTCTTTTTATTGATTATATTCTTAATTATTTTCAAGAGTTTGTAACTGTTGTGATTCCTAAGTCGTTTAAATTTTTATTCGATGAGGTTTGTGATTGAATTATTAGGTAAAATACTATATCGTGAATAGATTATTATTGGAAAAATGTTCTTTTATCTTAGCACGTTATTTAAAAGATCTAAGATATTGAAATTGTGCGAAGAAGTTTTCAGTATAATCAAATTCATCATTTAAAACTGTAGAGCTCAAAGGTAAAAATATATGATTCCAATTTTTATTTTTAGTGTTATGATGTGAGTAAAAATGTAGAGGGTCTTTTTCATTTGTGGATTTATGATGAAAATTAAATTCTAATTTGTTATCATTATTTATTAGTAATACATCAAAAAAAAAATTTTTTTTTTAAATGTTGTTAGTTTCTAGTTCGTAAGTAAAATCGGATATATAAATACCATCTATATAACAGAAATAGAATCTTTCGGTATCATAAATTTAAAGGGACTAGATTCGAGAAATTCAAGAAATAGGCATGCAAGAACCCCACTAAGCGGCGAACCCATGAGAAAAACAAATTTTTGTTTTTAAAAAATACCATTATATTGGGGAAAAAAAGCAATAATCTATAAATTTTAATTATTTTGCTTACAAAGAGGTGATTTCTAAACGGTTAATGAATTTATTCTTATGGACTCTTACACATGGACACACCAGTGTTTGCCGACCAGCAAAGACTTACATTCGCTTTGTGTTATCAGTACGTCTTGATAAATATCATTCATTTCTTGTAAAGAATTATAATTAAGAAATAAACGAAAAGAATTTTTAAATTGGGAGTTTCTTTTCAATCATCTTGTACTGTACTTAATAGGTAACCCACACTTCTGACTTCGTGCTACATCTAAGCTAAACATAGATATTGTAAGTTTTGTCATTTGCTTCATCGTTTTTTGTTTTTTACTGAACATTGAAGTCCCTAAAATTATATATCAGTCTCAAGTCGATCCCTTAGTGGTTGGAGAAGAGAAAGACAAGAGAAATATAACAAATTAGTTGAAGACGTAATTTTCAAATTTAAATGTTTAAAAGCAACAGAAGCAAATATCATTTTTATATACATTACTGCTGAAATTTTCTTCTTTGAACTATTCTTTTTTAATATCTTTAAATTTGATTGAAATCAAAATTACTGGGCTAAATCGAAGCCTAACTTGCTAAAATAAAACAAAAATATTCAATCTACTTCAGTAATAATTACTCACCCAATATTTATTTTATTTTAGTTATTCCTTTTTTTTTTTTTTTTTTCTATCTCCTTGCCACATACGAGACTTAGCAGGTAGTTTTTAAACATAACAAAGAAATTGAAAAAGAATTTATATATATATATATATATATATATATATATATATATATATATATATATATATTGTTTTCACTTACCTCAAGTGCTCCGTCGAGTTCTCCAACTTTTTTTGCAACACAACCCAAATTGTAGGAGATCCTAGCCGTCCCATCCTCAGCGATTTTTTGAAAGTTTGCAGTGGCCTTTCTGTAATCTCCACTATCATAAGCCTTTACCCCAGCATCCCAAAAGGCCACAATGTCCTTCAGGAGCAATTTGTAAGGCATTTTTTTTTTTAATTTCTAAGCAAATATTATTTATAAAAAAAGAAAAAGAAAAAAAGAACTTGCTTGCTTTAAGATTTGAGTCAATATTGAACAACAAGAACTTATTTAGACAAACTTAATTTTGATTGCAGCTGGTACCTGGATCAGTTGTGGTAAAATTAAAGTTACCTATCGTTTGAACACACACTGAGGCGAGTATTGCGTACACATACGCTCAAGAATATTCTGTATTGTTGTTTTGAGTTTATTTTAAAATCACAAAAAACGTTTTGTAATTTTGTTTTGGTCTTCGTTTAGTTGACGTCTAGTTTTCTTTTTGTTTTTAGTATCTAAATTACTTCTCAATGGTCAAGGCTTACTTTCTCTGTTTTAGCCGAATTGTGACTATCGTCCGTCTGTCTGCTTGTTGTTGTTGAGTTGATAATCATTCTTTTTCTTCCGCTAACAACTATGATCACATGACTATGGGTCACTCCTCTAAAAATAAGTTTTTGTAAGTGCGTGTGTTTTGGTTTTTTTTGGTGGTGGGGGGGTCAAGTTGCGGGAGATAGTTTTTTTTAGTTTTCCATTAAAATGGTTTATATATAGATTTTAACTTCTGTTTTTCTTCTAAAACAACGATAATAATAACTTGCTCGCGCTTGATACCTAAGAAATCATAAAATATTAATAGAGTGAATATTCGTTAAAATAATTATTACAAAACAAATTATTGAAAACAAATCATAAAATCTAAAACAAATTGTCCTCCAAAAAAACTTTTAAAAATTTGGTAACTGTCGTTCAAAATGGTGATCCTAAGTGGCTGAGTTAGTTATTTCTCAGTTTCTCCATTATTAGTTATTTTCCAGCATGCTTGTTCAACCTCAGATTTTGAATGCTGGTTTTCAAGAGTCACACTTATAGAATGATCATCTTACTTTAGCCCTTGTGCCAGATGAAACTAAACTTAGCCAAAGAATAGATAAAAATAACATGCACAAAAAACTTGTGAAAATTAATAAAATAAAAAAATTCCTTTACCTCCAAATCTCAAATACCTTAAAATATTTTTTCATGATTCATTTTTCTTTCCTTTTTCAATTGTGATATCTATGCAGCATATTTAGTAAAGTTGCTTCTAAGAAATCAATGAATTCATACAGACAATAGAGTTAAGTTCACAAAAATAGGACTACAACTGTATTGTGTTAATTTACAAGGAATTAAATCTATTCAGTCAGAGATGTTTTTTGGTTAAACTAGGAGACTGAAAATGTAGCAGTAACTTAAAAGAAATAAAATGATAGACTACCTCCATTGTCTCATAATAGTAGTTGTTACATTTAGTGTATGAAATCAGTTTTAAACAAAAAAATTGAAAATTACTCAATTTGAAGATCAAAGAACCTGTGACATTCTAAGCTCTTTCGTTCCTGAGTGCAAAAATTTAGATACAATAAGGCATTTACATGTATGGAATACCTTGGAAATATCTACAAACAAAAGTATTGCCCTGACATATTCTGCACATACTCCTTTATTTTTCCTGAGAATTTTCTTGATTTCAAGTCGGATATGATTTAGAAACAGGGCATTATAAACCTTAGCAGCTATAGTAAGTAAGTAAAAGTAAAGTTAGCGACCATAGTCGAGGGTGACCCGAAGGCTCCCTTTTCGATAGCTACTACACCAAGGTGTAGGGGAGGGCGCTACTCCATTCCCAGGATTGCTCCACTTTACCCTTGAACCGTACCTTATAATGCTGAGTGTTAAGCAAGGTGGTATCAAGTACCATTTTTAAAGTCTTTGGTATGACTCGACCTGGGATTGAACCCAGGTCTCCCGGGCCATTGGCGAACACTCTAACCGCTGGGCCAATGTCCCGGTTAAAAAATCATACATAATAGTAGTAATTCTAGTCAAGTAAGAACATTAAGTTTATAAGTCCCAAAAATTCACTCTGCATTGTCCTGCAGGACACATGGCATAACGGTTATAGGCGTTGGTTCCCTAAGGAGACAATCATCTGAAGGTTGCAGGTTCAATCCTCACTACAGGCGAGTAACAAATGCAGGAATAATTAACACTTATGTAACGGAATCAGAACAGGTGACCCCTGTGGATTCAATAAAAGACGTAGTTTGAAGTTCCGTGAAGGTTCCCAAGTTCGACAAACACCTGAAGAAGGCCGGAGGACAGAACATTGTGGAAATAATAATAATGATGAAGACAATAGTCCAAAAACCCTTAATGATAAAAATCAACAAGCTTCGTCTCAGAAATTTAGACAACTAATCTCTGTTGTTCTCAGTGATTCCTTGGTCACTTTATAAAGGAAGGGTAGGATGTAGCCTCCTGTCCATTTCTCTATTATATTTTGAAAAGGAAATGATTTCACACTACAAAAGGCTAGAAGCAAACAATATCCCACAAAGATTATGACAGATGCAGACTAAGCTGATGACCTTGTGCTTCTAACAAATACACTTGCCCAAGCCAAATCCCTACTGCAAAGCCTAGAGCAAGCAGTAGTAGGCATTGGCCTCTATGGGAATGCAAATAAAACAGAGTACACGTGTTTTAAACGAGAAGGAGCCATCTTCACTCTAAGTGGCAAGGCCTCTATAATTAGTAGACAAGTTCATACACCTCAACAGCAATATCTCATCAACTGAAAGTAATGTCAACACACACCAAAGGGCATGGAATTCTATCAACAAGTTATCAATCATAAGGAAATCTGATCTCTTTGATAAAATAAAACGAGAGTTCTTCCAAGCTGTGACTGTGTCAATACTACAATATGGATTCACTATATGACTGCTAACAGAATGTATGGAGACAAAACTAGAATTACACAAGAATCCTGAAAGCAACACCCAACAAAACAGCAGTTGTATGGCTACTTACCTCTAATCTTACAAATCATCCAAATAAGATGAACGAGATATGTAGGACACTGCTGAAGAAGTAAAGACAGACTCATAAGTGACATTCTTTTATGAACTCTTACACATTGACACACCGATGTTGGTTGGCCAAACTGACTTACATACATCTGCTCTATGCAGACACTGGATGCAGATTAGAAGACCTATTAGGATCAATGGATGATAGAGATGGATGGCTAGAAAAAGTCAGAGAAATCTTTGTTGTCAGTTTGACTTGATGAGGTTGATGATTACTACTAATACAAAAATTAAGGAAAAATAAAAATTTTGAAAAAAGTAAATGAATAAAATGAAATAAGAAAAAGGATATAATTGAAAATAAAGAATATAAATTTACATTTTTCCCATCATGCAAGGGATTTTGGTCACCTGACCCTTGGGTTCCAAATCTTCTGTCAAGAGCCACACTTACCTTTAGTTTGTTTTTTCTACTCTGTCGTCTCTTTTTACTTTCAGCCTTGCTTGAGGAAACTCCTAGAACCCAGCAATATCAAAGTATCACACCCCAACCCAATGACATATTGGCTTGGCCAGGCACTTAACCTTTCACACAAAGGAACTGAATGGTAAATATAACAATCAATGGCTTTCTTCCAAAGATAATAAAATATAACTGGTATATGAAAAGAAATGGTATGTCAGCTTCTTTATTTTGTGAATTATTTTAATTTCAGTAACATATGGAACACACACACACACACACATACACACACACACACACACACACACACACACACACACACACAGCAAATACACACAGAAGAATGTGAGTTCAAATCTTCCAAGAGCTTATTTTTAGTGCCCATCCATGAAGTTTATTCATGACTAAAATGACAATCTAAGAAGTTGTAATAAAAAGTAAATGTAATTAAGATGAAAGTAATAATAAAAAAATTAATGAAAATTGTGATAATAAACTGATTTGTCTTCAGACAAGGACAATATGTTACTTTCAATGAGATATTTTAAATCACAATCTGATTTAAAAATGATAAAATTCACATCTTGGAACATAAATAGATACAATGAGTTTTAGAAAGTTTGAAACAATATCTAATATCTAATTTATTAGTTTGGTTGTGTGACTCAAACCAAATCAGATCACATCTTTTATTGGCCACTTGTTGCCAGTTATTTATGACATATCACACTTTATATTTCCAAAATAACACAACTGAAATTTCAGTCATAGTCAATGGAGAAAGAAAAAGTCTTTATTTAATTCAGCTTAGCTTAATTTTTCAATATATTATCACACCTCCAACCCAACAAAAATATTGTTAATTATAAATAATAACTAAATAGTGCATTATAATTAATGATGTTGATGTTAATCTAACCATTGTCAAATCTAGTAAAATTTTGTTTTAATATTAAGAAAAGGTGATTGGTTTAAAAAATCTTTTAAATTGTAGACAGTTTAGTTTTTTTCAGTATTCTTTCCCACCATTTTTCCAAATCTGATAAACCACCTAATAACTAAAATGTTATATCAAATCAATACTTCACCAAATTTTGATTTTTATAAAATTTCTTACACACACACACACACACACACACACACACACACACACACACACACACACACACACACACACACACACACACATACATACATACATACATACATACATACATATATATATATGTATATATATATATATATATATATATATATATATATATATATATATATATATATATATATGTATATATATATATATATATATATAACAAATTTTTACTTATTCTTACTTCAGAGTAGAACATATTATTTTCTAATTGCCTATACATAAAGTAAATTAAAGAAGATCTATTTTCTTCTTTAAACTTTGCTTTTGGGACCTGGGTAATGAAATTTTCAAATTTATTCATTTTCTAGAATATTTCAAACAGATTCAGTACTGAGTAGCAAATAGAAAATATTCTGGAACTTACAAAAAATTTATTCATTTTTTGATGTAAATTTTTTAAAATTTTTTTCATTTTTATATTATGTAAATATTGATTCAATTTTTTTTTTCAGATTTTATGTATATGAAAATGTGAAATGTGCCTATTTTTACATAGAAAATGGGTTAATTTTTAAATTTCATTTTCCAGGACAAAAAAAGCAAAGTTTCAAGGGAATGATAGTCATTTTCTATACTTTCACTGCATAATTCATGAAGAAATGACAAATACTATCCAGGAACAACGTTTGTGTTACATAGAGTACTTGAAGCAAAATTTTAAGAAAATAAATGTGTATGTTCAATGCAGAAAATAAACAATGCTATTTCAAGGGAGTTAACTGTTTTAGGAAAAAATTGAGTAACTTAACCTTCAAGATATCATGTTCCTGACAATTTATGGTTATATTAAGTCAATAGTTACGTATTGTCATTTATTGCTTTATGAGTGGGTAAAGCAAGTCATGTTGTGCATATAAATTAGTAGAAATTAAACCAAGCACTTCAGGTTTTATGATTTGAAAAACCATGCCATGAATAATTTTATGAGCCTTTCTATATCTAAAAGGTAACTCTTAAAATATCAATATTTGATTAATTACCAAACGATAAAATGGACATAATTTTGTTTATTACTCACAAAAAAGATGTATAAATATTTAAAAAATTAACAAAGAAATTTTTAAAATTTATGCTTTGTGTCTTCAAATAAATTATTTCATTTGTCTGAAAACTGATTACAATGATTAAATATTTTCATAATTTTAACTAAATGATAAAAATACGTTTGAACATATTCAGGGTTTAAGTAAGTTACTAACTAGACGTCTCCTCCAAAAGACGGTCAGATCTCCAATGCATATAAGATATGAGTTTAGTGTCCTGGCAAGCTGCCTCCAGTGGAAAGGCTCCTATTCATGAATTCTGGATCTCTGAAGAGCTATGGTATAACCTCTTTATTACCATTACTTCCAGTCCACTCTAACCCAAAATAGGTTTAGTTTGGTTTAGTTTAGTTTCTTTGTTTAATATCAAATTTTGTAGGTTATTTAATGCCAAAGCTATTCTCCAAGAAGAACAATAGTGGTACTATTTGACCCATAGCTGGGGGGATAAGGGGGTTCATACCTTTCCCAAGGATATTTGTCCGAAAGTGAACACAATAGCGCATCTGGAGTACGAACTCACTTACTACAATTCCGCAGTCCATCGCTTTAACAATTACACCACGAGGACCCCCCCCAATAGGATATCATTAATGAATAAAAAAAATCTGTTTGAGATAATGTTTAAAATGGTTGTGAAATTTATTAATAAATCTTGAAATATTGGTATTGCAACTAAGTATGAAGTGTTTGCTTGTTTAAAAAGAAATATTTATCATTATATAAAATGGATTAAGCTGAGTTTGAATGCTAGACAAGGTTGTTTGCATTTCACTTTGCACTAATACCCCTTGGTGAAGGTATAAATCTATCTTTTCTTACCTTTAGCTACGGTTAAATACTAGGGCAGACTAGATTCTTTAACCTTTCTATGGCAACCAGTCAAGGAGAAGGAAAATTGGAAATTCAAACCAGTTGTACCCCACTTAGAATTTGCCCTTGTGTCAAATCCTGCTCATGACTAAGGAGTTAGGTAAATATATTCCTTTTTTAACTAAATTTGAGACCATGATTATTAAACTGACTTCAGCATAAAATAACCCAACAAGGTTTGACATGCCATAAAACCAACCAACCAACCAATCTATGAGTTTATAAAACAACTGAAGTAATCAGAAATATTGTTGATGTAATAGATTCATTAAACAAAAAATGTTCAATAATGACTTGAAAAATTTAGAAATGTTGACTTTCATTTAAGATATGCATAGTGAACAGGTTGTCTCACTGAGTTTTATATAACCTGTTTTTGTCTGAACTCAAAAGAAATCATGCTGTTATGATTGAAGAATTAGCTTTCAAGTAAATGAAAGCTATTTAATGCTTCATCATCTGCAGCAACTTGAAAAGATTTTTTCCTGAATTTAGAAAATTATTTCCTCATGATTTATCAGAAACCATATAACAAGAAAGAATATTTATACTCATGTGAATGTATATTACCATTTTTTTATAAAGTGGTGACTAGGGATGAAAAAAATTTCCAAGAATGTAAACAAACAATGATTTATAAGAGGCTGTAGGGAGACAATAAATAATTATCTCTCTAAGAGAATAGGTATGTCCATTGGATGTCCTATGAGGTGTCACATGATAGTCTCAGAAACCCATTTTCAACTTCTTTTTCATTTGTTCTTTGAACAGGAGAAACATGTCTCAGCTGTGCCCCTTTTACATACTGCCTATTTACAAAACAATATGTGTATTTTTCTAGCTGTTAGGATACATTAATGTGTTGTTTTTTTTTAATATGTATATTATGTATATAAAAAGTTGAATGTTCTAGTATGTACAAATGCATTTATTTTATTTTCCATTTTGTTCAGTGTTAATATATTATGAATATACTAATGCTAATATTGGTTTTTGGTGAGTGGCAATTCCTCAACTAAATATCTTCTTTAGCACAGAGCATACCCATAAGGTAAATGTGCTACAGGCAAACATAAAACAGACATCAATCCAAGGAACAGTTTGATAAATGTTTGATGGGATTTTACTGGTCCATTTTAAATAACTACCAGTGAATATTTCAATTACAGCAGACTTTGATTGTCTGCAGTTACAGTGTTTAAACATTAATTTGATGAAAAAGAAGCTCTATTTGATCAATCTAAAAACTGTGCTATTCTGTCATCATAATACTTAGTCCTATAAAGAAAATCTCTGAAGATTAAAGAACTAAACTGGAAAAAATTCCATACCCTTGAAATAGTTGAGGGTGCTACAGTTCAGCCCCCAACCAATTCTTTAAATCTCATTAAATACTGGCAAAGGAAATGTATTTACAAGTAATATTAATACTAAAGTGTTATGCCTAAAGTTTAAGTTGTATATCTATATATCTACCCATAACTGTGGAGAGAAAAGATGGTTTCATGCCTTTTCTGAAGGCTATCAATGCTAAGTGAAATGCAAATAGCCTCTTCAAGAATTAGAATTTCAGCAAGTCCATTTTTTAAAACAATAACTGTAAGGTCACCTAGCCAACTATATATATATATATATATATATATATATATATATATATATTAATAAGGTCACTAAAATGGAACACTCAGTGAGGAGCAAATTTACCAACAATGTTTTTTATGATTAGCTAGTTTGGTAATCATGACATGACAAGTATCCAATATTTATATAGACACACACACACACACACACACACACACACACACACACACACACACACACACACACACACACACATATGTACATGCACACAGGTACATGCATATGCATCCTCTACATCAACACTCAAATAATGGATGAAAGTAATTTTGAAAAACATACAAGTAAAGGAATAATATTAGTATTTCAATGCTAATTCACATTATCATCTGTAAACTGAAGTAAAATAAGAAGTCAAAAATCAGAAAATAAAATTATCAAGACATTTGAAAGCACCATGTTGAAACTCTGAGATAGAATAGAAGAATCAATGCTGTTATAACAACTTTAATATTAATAAAAAAAATATTAATAACTTTAATACTAATAAAAGAATGAAGTTGTCTCCTCTATGTACTAATTTCGCCAATCTCACTTTGTAGAGGAATTATTATTGTAAGTAAATGCTGCTACATTATTATGAACTTGAAGTGGTTAGTTGTGCTTAGCATTTTCATAGAGATAATAAATGTAAAAACAATTCATGCAACTCAACATTTTTAATGCTGGAACAAAATATAAATGGAAAAGTGGATACATAAAGAATGAATGAAAGTATATAGAAAAGTCCTGATATGTGGGTAATGTGATTTTTGGCCAATTAGCATAATGAGTTTGTAACAAATTGTTGCTTAAAATTGTAGCAGAAGAGTCTTCTAGGTTGCTGTGATAAAAGGTTTATGAATAAAACAAGCAAACATTAAAACAAATAACAGAAAGTTGAATTGAACAGATATTATTTTTTATGTACTATTTTGGTAATAAGCAATGAGTTTTAGTTTTTAGTTTTTGGGTTTTATGGTATATCAACCATTGTAGGTTATTTAACACCAAATCCATTTTTTATACAAATAGTCAGTTCTATTTCAAACACTTCAGTTTAGCATGAGTACACTGTTTAATTGTCAAAAACATTTCTATTTCAAGCTATTCAGTTTAGTCAAACAAGTCAGTTTAGTATAAGTATAGATTTTCTTTACACACAGTTAAATGTCAGAACAGTTCTATATTAAACAATTCAGGTTAGTGTAAATTCAGTTTCAATGTCAAAAACAGTTCCATTTCAAACAATGCAGTTTAGCATAAGTATGCAGTTTAAATGTAAGTTTAATTGTCAAAAACATTTCTATTTCAAGCTATTCAGTTTAGTCAAACAGTTCTAATTTAAACAATTTAGTTTAGCATAAGTATGCAGTTAGTTCTATTTAACCCATATCAGGTGCTACCATTCCAGGCCTGAGTAGACCTGGGAGCAATGGCAATGAAGGGGTGCTTCACATTCCCCAAAGCCCCAGCATCACTGGAACCTCACCATAAGATTATTTACTGTCATATCCAGGAGAAGTGCAGTCCGTGTATTCTACAGTCCCAGCCGACTGGGCAATACACAGAGTTAATGTCAAAACAGTTTTATTTCAGATAATTCAGTTTAGTTCGCCAATGGCCCGGGAGACCTGGGTTCAATCCCAGGTCGAGTCATACCGAAGACTTTAAAAATGGAACTTGATACCACCTTGCTTAACACTCAGCGTTATAAGGTACGGTTCAAGGGTAAAGTGGAGCAATCCAGGGAATGGAGTAGCGCCCTCCCCTACACCTTGGTGTAGTAGCTATCGAAAAGGGAGCCTTCGGGTCACCCTCGACTATGGTCGCTAACTTTACTTTACTTTACTTATAAGTACATAGTTTAGATGTCAAAACAGTTCTATTTCGAGCAATTCAGTTTAGCATAAGCATGCAGTTTAAATGTCCAAACATTTCTATTTTTAAAAATTCAGTTTAGCATAAATACACAGTTTAAATGCAAAAAAACAGTAAACTCCAGAAACAACAGTTTAGTTCTATTTAACCCATGAATTAGACCCTTATCAAGTGCTACCACTCTGGGCCAGAGTGAACCTGGGAGCGATGGCAATAAAGTGGTACTCCACATTCCCCAAAGCTCCAGCATTACTAGAACCTCATCATCAGATTGTTTAGTGTCACATCTAGGACACTCATTGGGGGGGTCTTATCCCTCGGCAGAGAAGCAGTCAGTGTATTCTACAGCCCCAGCCGACTGGGTAATAAGCAATGAGTTACAAAATTTCTTTTAGTGTGAATATTACTTTTTGTACATGTGCAGTATACAGAAATATTTTTAGTATTCTCTTTTAATTTTTTACTTGCACATCACTCCAGATTTCCTTTGAGAATAAAACTTGGTTATAATGTGAAGTACGTGACTTGGTATTTTCATCTCAGTGCCAAATCTCTTCTTTGGCTTCTGGACTGTTACTGAATAGGAAGGGGATTGCTGGTATTCAGACCCACTAGCTTGTAGCTGTAAAATGGGAAAAGTTATTTTTTGAAATTATGATGCACATGTCTTTTTCTATTTTCAGAATGGATGAAACACTTCAGTTAAGGACTGTTACCAGCCCATTGGCCTAGCAGGTAGAGTGTTCACTAATGGCATGGTAGACTGGGGTTCAATCCCAGGTCAAGTCATACCAAAGACTCAAAAAATGGTTCCTGATACCTCCTTGCTTAAGAATCAGCATTATAAATTATGTATCAAGGGTAAACTGGAGCAATCCAGGGAATGGAGTAGTGCCCTCTCCTACACCTCAGTCTAGTAGCTATTGAAAAGGGAGCCTTCAAGTTGCTCTCGACTACGATCGCCGACTGTCTTTCATGGTATATAAATGAGTGTGAAATAAAAAAAAATCATGAAAATTCCTGAGAAACTTACATATTTGAAAATAGTTTCTTCAATTGTTGGTTGTGTGGAATTATAGATAATGTCTGTATGTATGAAAGTAAGCTTTACAGCATAGTATACTTTGGAGAGTTGTGTTCAATGATGAAAAACATCCCTGGGGAAACATGCATGTAGCTACCAGGCCGTGCTATGAAGAAAGAAGATAATATCTTTTCATCTTTTCCTTTTCTACAAGACTTTGTTACTAATGTTGCTATCTAACAGTTATAAGCCCTTTGGCCAACAATGTCATATAATTTCACACTAAAACTAAAGTGTTTCTACTCTTTTTTATGTTCATATATAGATTGATGATTATGTATGAGATGATTGATTGATTTTAATGGCATGTCAACTTGTCTGGGATTATTTTATGTCTAAAGATTAGGGAATCACAAACAATCTCTGTTTATAGTTACTTTTTTATGTGTAGTTGTTTCATAAAATTTTTTTTGCATACTGTTATATATCAAGTATTCCTATCTAATACAAATAATTTGCACAAAAGCTTGAAGCACTCCCATTTAATACAAATAATTTCTACACAATTTTATGGATTCAAGTAATTATTCTTATTTGATAATAATCATTTGTTTGCATACAATTATATGATAACTAATAATAATAATAATCCTTAATAGACAATTATAGCTTCAAGTAACTATTCTTAATACATATAATTTAGTTTGATTTCTTAGTTTCTTTATTTGGTGTTATGTCAACCTTTATGGGTTATTTAATGCCAATTCCATCCTAGTAGAAGAAGAGTAATGATACTATTTAACCCATGGGTATTAGTTTGAAGTGAACTTTAAACTCAACTGGTTCTTGAACTCACTTATTCTGAGGCTGCAGTCCAGCTCTTTAACTATTATACCACAGGAGACTCCCCCAACAAATAATTTATGGACAGTTATACTGTATCAAGTATTCCTGTTTAATACAAGTAATTTCCAAATAGGATCTATTTGACCCCTACATGTGACCCAAATAGGTATTACTATACCAGGTCAATGTGTATCTGGAAATAATGACTTTGAAGAAGTATTTCACACTCCCCAGAGCTCCAGAACTGGGGCTTCACCATCAGATACAATTTAGTGTCATACCCAGGACACCCTTTTTGGTTGGAGGTCTTACTTCCTTTGCAGGAGTTGCAGTTAATGTAATCCTATGGGATGGATCAATAATTTTGTTAACTTAGAGAAGTCATAATTGTTTAATTTATGATAAATGTTTACTTTTTATTACTTTTGCTCCACCTTAAAGAGGGTTTGCCATAAAGCAATGGTTTGCAAATTAATGTCTTTGACAATTCACTACTGTAATGAACTTGATTCTTACAAGTTATCTGACAATTATGGCCGAAGCTTAAAGAGTATTTCCATTGTCAGAAAGTTTCAGTTTATTGTTGTCAATATTAAAAAAGGCAATGATTGCTTTCTGTTGGACTCTACCATTTCTAAAGCCATTGTTTCTATTTGAATATTTCAAGTGTCAAAAATTATCAGACGTATGAAAAAGTTATCTGTAATTCTATGCATCACGAAGTAATCTGGTATGTCTGGGTCACCAGTTATTAGAAGGCTTGATAACAGGGAAAATATCTTGTCGAGTCCTCATTCACCAAAGATTAGCAATTGTCTATCTTTGATATACTAACACTGAACAAAACAGAAGGAAAGACAAAATAAACCCAATTGCACATACAAAAACACTTAATATTTTATATGCTCAATATACATGTCTGATGCATAACAAAGAAAAATACATGAACATGACCCATGGATGAATTATATATATATATATATATATATATTGTACCATGAATAAGCTGTATATGGAAGATGTACAAAATGGAAAAAAGTTTACTTAACAAGTGTGGTTAATATAGCTATGTAAATTTACCATTCCTTGGAAGGGTCAGCGACAATGTCTCTATTGTTCAAAGAGGTCGAGAATGGGTTTCTATCACTGTCCCTAATGCAGAAGTCCTTAAACACCGAGCCAAGGACCAGTACGATGCTGTGGAATATTTGGTACACATAGAAAGAATAGAATTGTTTAAGATTATATGTTTTTATTTTCATTAGTCTTCCTGTTCATTTTATTTTGAAAAATTATTACTTTTCCCGACACCTCACTCTTGCACTTGACTCTATCTTAGTTATTTCCATGCATCAGTAAGTCCCCAAGCTAACCCTCCCTAAAATGACCCTAAAACAAATGTCACTGAAGATCTTCTTTGAAAAGGAAGAAAATTACAATGATGAGACACCAGAAAAGTTGCTGAGTGGCAACAAATAGAAACTAACCAGAGACCCCTACTTAAATTACAGGTTCATCACAACAGATGATTCACACTCTCTACACCCACTCTATATGATATGTGATGACCAGCTAGCAAATGAAGCAGTAAAACTCTCAAAACTACTTCGTCACGTAGAGATCAAGCACTCTGAGTTAAAAGACAAGCCCTAGGAATCTTTTGAAAGTTTTCTTTCAACGTGAACATGAAGGACAAAAACAATTATTGAGGGCCACCACTTCAACAAATGTCTACGCTGAAAGATTGATTCTTAATCGCTGAATGCATTGTTAAAGCCAAGAAGTCGTTCACTATTGGCAAAGAACTGATTTTGTCTGCTGCTAATGGCAGTGAACGTTTTGCCGCGACCTGCCTATAAACGTAAACAAATCGGATTACTCCTTCGCCCTAGAAAAATTACATCCGGGTACGGCCGGAAATGACGAAGCCCTTTTTCGACTCTAACCGGCCGTTACAGCTAAGAAAGGGATAGATTAACATTTGCAAAACACTTCTGCCAGAAATAATTTAATAAAAATGGAAGTAATACTTTTTGCTAGCCTATACTGGGCTATAGAAGTACTTATTTTCTACGTCCATTTTTTTTTTTTAATAGAAGAACTTTCTATTTATGTGGCACGGCAGAGGTGGAGTTCCCTTTCTTTCATATGAAAAAGGCTTCGGCGGTGAAAATTCGGCAGTCTACGCGGACATTCTCGAAACCTATGTATGGCACTAGACCTTGCTGTCTAGTTCAAGCCATATCCCGGCATACGTGCTCGGATCCACATTTGGGTTCATGAAACTGCTTGTCTCATCAGGCTCACATTGCACCAAGTGAGCCGATGAGCAACATAGACCAGCAGGGTTCGAGGCTCGGCTTGTTCCCGATTTTCCCCTCCCCTTTATCCCCACTTTAATCGGCCTTCAGGCTTTTGGCCTTGTGTCAAGTCTTGTCTGGTGGGAGGCAGCGACAAATAAACGGAGGTCCATGCGGACGCTCTCAGGGGCCACTCGGCTCCACGAGGCTGGATCCTACGTTATTGTGGTTGCATTCACCTCACCACCACTTCTAGTGGTAGATTCCACACCTTTTTTTTCTTTCTACAAATCGCTTTGCTACAAGGTTGAATCCCACTTCTTGTGGTCGATTCACTCTCCTTTTTGTTTTTTTGCATCGATATGCACTAAAGGCTCCGTTCGCCCGTTCGGCCACACAGCGCTAAAGGCACGGGTTAGCCTTTAGCTACCACTTCGCTACCTGCGCAGCGCTAAGATAACGCCAATCTTAACCGTGACCTCCTGGCCTGTTCGCTCGACAGTGCAGAGCTTTGGCGCACAAGCCTTAGCTACCGTCCGATGCGCCCGCACAGCTTTGGCGCGCAAGCATTATCTACCGCCCGATACGCTCACGCAGCTTTGGCGCGCAAGTCTTAGCTATCACCTCGATACGTCCGCACAGCTTTGGCGCGCAAAGCCTTAGCTATCGTCCGACCGTCCACTCAGATTTAGCGCGCAAGCCTTTGCTACCGTCCCGACCCGTCCGCACAGATATTTGGCACGACAAAGCCATAGCTACCGTCAACGATACGCCTGCACAGCTATGGGGCATGACAAAGCCATAGCTACCATCAACGATACGCCTACACAGCTAGGGGCATGACAAAGCCATAGCTTCACCGATCCGCTCGCTCGACTTCGTATGTGTTAAGGCCTGGCAAACCTTAACCACGGTTCCCCGTCCGTTCACTTGGTCTGTGGTACTAAGACACGGCTCAGTCTTAGTCACCAACTCGATCGACTCTACACGACCAAGCTGCCAACACCGATTTCGACCTCGTCGCTCCCGCAATGCAGTCCATGTAACGACTCGCTATTACGGACTGCTCCAGCAATGCAGCATCTAGTCCACGTAACGACTCGCTGTTACGGACTACCCTAGCATTGCAACATCTGGCTCATGTACGGCTCGCTGTACGAGCTAGCAACCAAATTGACACACCCCCGGTTAACCCAATGTACTGTCAAAAACCGGGATATCGATATACTGACCACGACGCTCCAGCAATGCAGCATCCAGTCCACGTAACGACTCGCTGTTACTGACTGCCCTAGCATTACAACAACTAGCCTACGTACGACTCGCTGTACAGGCTAGCAACCAAATTGACACGCCCCCGGTTAATCCAATGAACTGTCAAAACCGGGACATCGATTTACCAAACTCGACCGACCTCAGCTACCCGCAACGATCGTCCAGCCGCATTCAACGACTCGACCGACCTCAGCAACCCGCAACGATCGTCCAGCTGAAAGACTTAATAGGTCGTTTTGTTTCAAAGTATGCATGGACAGAGTAACCATGATGATTGGACGGCTTTCTGATCTTACAACACACATAAAAGAGGTAGGTTGCTTCCGAATGTGAGTCTCAGCACTATATCCTTCATAGAGAAATGCTGGCAAGCCAAAAATATTACTGGAGCTTAATAACTTTTTTCCAAATGTGATTAAAATTATTAACCACATCAAAGCACCTGCCCTTAACTTGCATCTATTCAAGCAACTCTGCGAAGAGATGGAGGTGGAAAATTGATGTCTTCTCTCGTATACAGAAGTCAGATGGCTTTCTTAAGATAAATTGCAGGTTAGAGTTTTTAAAAACGATTCCAGAGATTGCTTTTCTTTTTCTTACCTGTGTAACGTGTTCAACCTGCTTAACAAATTCAATCACTCATTTCAAGGAGAAATGACCACCGTTTTCAAGTTAGTAGTTAAGGTTGCTGTATTTAAAGCCAAACTAGAATTATGGGGATAGCAAATGAATACAAAGATTTTTGTCATGTTTCACACATTGGTAGGGTGTGATAGCGGTTTTGTTAAAATGTAAACGATATAAATGACGTAACAAAAGAATATTCACAACAAGGCAATATCAATAAAAATAAATTTATATATAAACAAGGGCATAAAAAGGAAGCATGTCAAAAACAGTATGAATGTTCAAATATAGTTTGTTAGATATTCGTGTGTGTGTGTGTGTCTAACACGAATATTATGGTAAATGCGTATTTTGTTTAGAAACGAAAGGTAAGAATGTCAGAATTCTTACTTACGTTTATGTGTTATTATCTAGGTGTATACGAGAAGATTAAATATTGAAACTGTCATGTAGACTATATGAGTATGTTACCTCAGTATTTCACTCGAAGTACCAATACATAGGAAAATGACAATGTATTTTAAAAGTCGTTTGTCTCTTTCGGGATTTGACGAATAATCTGAGATTGTACGCGCGCGTGGAACAGGAACACGTCCAGCTGAAAGGCAGAACGTGAGAAGAAAGAACTCGCAGACTATATACGCGCCCATGTTATTGTCTTGAGCTGGGAAGCGAAGAATGAGAGAATGAGTTATCGGAAGTGTAGAGTTATATAGTTAACCATGTCACGTGGCCGGCTCCAAACACATGATTTATTTTGCGTGGAACAAAATCAAAAGCGCGGACGTAGTTGGAGGCACAAGGCACGTAACTTCTTTGACCAAGAGGCTCTCGAAATTTATTAGTTTACCGACTTCTACCATCTTTTGTTTCGGGAACTAGTGAATCAGGATCCTATTTTCTGGAATGTTTTGTTCCACACAGTCATCGACGGCCATTAAAAAACATAGGAGTGTGAATCTTATAAGGGGTTATCGACGAGACAGGGGCCAGGCTTTAGTTCACTCAGCTGGTAAGTAATCATCTGTCTCAGTTTTTAAGAGTTTGAGCATTACTTTCCAAACACCAAACGCCACCAGATAGAGAAAGAATTGATCCGCAACTCATTTGTAAACAAGCCTGGTGAATCAACTTTAACCATGCTAGAAGAAGACCAGTTGATTGAGATGATAAATGATGGTGGCTTTAAAAATATGTCTGAGACAACTTCAAATTTTTTTGCATTCTGGATTGATGTTAAGCAGAAGTACTGAAAGTTCTATTTCCTTTTCCAACATGAAATCTTTGTAAATTGGGCTTTTCTGCAGTGACTGCAAGCAAAATAAGATTGCAGAGTAGACTGGACATAAGGAACATATGTAAAGAATGCGTTTGCCGGTTAGTTCCTCAATTAACAACACAACAAAAAGAAAATAGATAAAATAAACCACGCAAACAAAAGAAAATTCACATGATAACATCCAATCGACAATTTTAAATATTAACAACAAAGCAAAAACAATACAAAGTAGGAAGAATGTTCCATTATTGTTTGTTAGATATTCAACTGTGTGTTAATAGGACTGGTACTGTAGCGACCAGTCCACAAGCGTAAACAGATCGGATTATTCACCTCCTTAAAAACAGGATATCCGGCTACGACCGGAAATGATGAAGCCCTATATGCCCCTGACCAGCCGTTACAGCTAAGAAAAGGGAATAAATTTCATTTAACAACATTTATAGAACCCGTCTGTCAAAAGTAACTCTATTAAAATTGAGTGAATTATCTTCTGTAGCCTATCTCAGGCTAAAGAAGGACTTTACTTTGTGGCGATTTAGGAATTAACAAAAACTCCCAACCGGATATTGACTCGTCGGCTGCCTGATACAAAATGTATAAACGCGTCGCCACGCATAAGGCTCCACGCATCCATCCGGTTAAAATCAGAAAAAAGAAAAATAATAAAATGTAAAGTAGCCAATGAGAAGCGGTCGCGCCAAAATTGGAAGGATTTTCGAGTAGCGAATTTGGAGCCGGTGAAGAGAGATAAATACTCAGGTTTTCTGTGAACCGACCTCTTTTCGGGCAGTGACGTCAAACCGACAACACCGATTTTACTATCTGGTGTTTTGGGCACCACGCTGGGACGTAGCGTTGGTTAGTCCATTCACCAGGTAAATAAAGGAAAGTATGAAAGAAATGTTTTCGTCTCTTGTCTGTTTCTATCCTTTCTTTGCATATTTCTTTTGGACCTTCTTTGGGAAAGGCATTGTGCCAGCCACGTCAACGTGGGGTAAAACTAAATAACCAAAATATGGAGTCAGACATCTTACGGCAACACAGCCTTGCCCTTAGCCACTGACTTTCTAAAAAAACCTTTCAAACCCCACAACTTTCACGACTAATTTTAATAGACGAACTTTATTTCTACGTAGCCCAACTGAGTGACATACTTTTCCTTTTGTATAAACAAAGCTCCGAGGTCAAAGATTTCAGAGGTCGTCTTTACGAAGCTCTCAGAGCGAGGCTTCCCAAGGCTGAACCATACTTCTCGTGGTCGCGTTCGCCTTGCATCACATAGATATGCCAAAAGGTCCTTTTAAGGACCACTAGAGGTCTTCTTCTGCGGGTTGGAGTATCTCTGACGGTCCTTACGGACTCGTCAAAGCAGACTGAAGAGGACCCAAAGACCACCCGGTCTTAACCAACTCGGTCGATTCGGTTGTCCGCTTGGCTGCGTAGCGCTATAGGCACGGGTTAGCCTTTAGCTATCGCTTCCCTATCTGCGCAGCGCTAAGATACCACTAATCTTAGCCGCGGCTTCCAGGCCCTTTTGCTCGATAGTACAGGGCTTTGGCACGGCAAAGCATCAGCTACTTGCATCGATCATCCAGCTACGACTTCGGCCATCACCAGCTGGTCTCATCGATCATTCAGCTTCTACACTACGACTTCAGCCAACACCAGCTGCTCTCATCGATCATTCAGCTGCCGCTCTACGACTTCGGCCAACACCAGCTGCTCTCATCGATCATCCAGCTGCCGCTCTACGACTTCAGCCAACACCAGCTGCTCTCATCGATCATCCAGCTGCCGCTCAACAACTTCAGCCAACACCAGCTGCTCTCATCGATCATCCAGCTGCCGCTCAACAACTTCAGCCAACACCAGCTGCTCTCATCGATCATCCAGCTGCCGCTCAACAACTTCAGCCAACACCAGCTGCTCTCATCGATCATTCAGCTGCCGCTCTACGACTTCAGCCAACACCAGCTGGTCTCATCGATCATCCAGCTGCCGCTCTACAACTTCAGCCAACACCAGCTGCTCTCATCGATCATTCAGCTGCCGCTCTACGACTTCGGCCAACACCAGCTGCTCTCATCGATCATTCAGCTGCCGCTCTACGACTTCAGCCAACACCAGCTGCTCTCATCGATCATTCAGCTGCCGCTCTACGACTTCGGCCAACACCAGCTGCTCTCATCGATCATCTAGCTGCCGCTCAACGACTTCAGCCAACACCAGTTGCTCTCATCGATCATCCAGCTGCCGCTCTACGACTTCGGCCAACACCAGCTGCTCTCATCGATCATCCAGCTGCCGCTCTACGACTTCAGCCAACACCAGCTGCTCTCATCGATCATCCAGCTGCCGCTCTACGACTTCAGCAAACACCAGCTGCTCTCATCGATCATTCAGCTGCCGCTCTACGACTTCAGTCAACACCAGTTGCTCTCATCGATCATCCAGCTGCCGCTCTACAACTTCAGCCAACACCAGCTGCTCTCATCGATCATCCAGCTGCCGCTCTACGACTTCAGCCAACACCAGCTGCTCTCATCGATCATCCAGCTGCCGCTCTACGACTTCAGCCAACACCAGCTGCTCTCATCGATCATCCAGCTGCCGCTCTACGACTTCAACCAACACCAGCTGCTCTCATCGATCATTCAGCTGCTGCTCTACGACTTCAGCCAACACCAGCTGCTCTCATCGATCATTCAGCTGCCGCTCTACGACTTCAGCCAACACCAGCTGCTCTCATCGATCATTCAGCTGCCGCTGTACGACTTCGGCCAACACCAGCTGCTCTCATCGATCATTCAGCTGCCGCTCTACGACTTCGGCCAACACCAGCTGCTCTCATCGATCATTCAGCTGCCGCTCTACGACTTCAGCCAACACCAGCTGCTCTCATCGATCATTCAGCTGCCGCTCTACGACTTTGGCCAACACCAGCTGCTCTCATCGATCATTCAGCTGCCGCTCTACGACTTCGGCCAACACCAGCTGCTCTCATCGATCATCCAGCTGCCGCTCTACAACTTCAGCCAACACCAGCTGCTCTCATCGATCATTCAGCTGCTGCTCTACAACTTCGGCCAACACCAGCTGCTCTCATGGATCATTCAGCTGCCGCTCTACGACTTCAGTCAACACCAGTTGCTCTCATCGATCATCCAGCTGCTGGTCTACGACTTCGACCATACCAGCTACTGACATCAACCACCTAGCTGACGACTATAATATCTATCAACGAACTTATATCTATTCTGGCAAACTCGACGATTAAACTGTCGTATTTGTTATACTGTTATTTTTCCTTCTTGTTTCCTTCATTGTTCTTTTGGCTGTCATTAATAGTATGCTTAACACCAAAGCATCGGCTCTGCAACAATACAAATATTTTGTGAATGTAAATGTGTTTTGTTTGAACATATCGGTGTGTACGTGTGTTGAAAAACTAAAAAGTACATAGCAACAAAGTGTTCGTCTGACCGCGATCTAAAAGTGTGTATCTGTATCTGAGAATGAGAGTGAAACCCGTCACGTTGCCATGAGCTATGTGCTGCTTGCTAGAAGAGGGAAGAATGAGAGAGTGAGCTTCTAGGGAATAAATAATTTAATATATATATATATAGGATATACACTTCTGTATTTTTAAAATGGCCGTGATGCCACTTGTTCCCGAAACAAAGATGGCGGACGTCGGTAAACTAATCAGTCTCGGGAACCTATTGGTCAGGAAAGTCACGTGGTTAGTGCTCACAACTACGTCCGCAAATTTGATTTTGTCCTACGCACTTTGGAGCCGACTTCATGACAAGGATTGCCGATATATATGTCATGACCCGCCTAAAAACGTAAACAAACTGGATCACTCAAACCTTAAACATTACATCCGGCTACGACCGGATATGAAACCTTATATAACGCTGACCTGCCGATACAGCTAAAAGAAAAAAAGTGAATAGATGACGACCGGGACATTGGCCCAGCGGTTAGAGTGTTCGCCAATGGCCCGGGAGACCTGGGTTCAATCCCAGGTCGAGTCATACCAAAGACTTTAAAAATGGAACTTGATACCACCTTGCTTAACCCTCAGCATTATAACATTATACGGTTCAAGGGTAAAGTGGAGCAATCCTGGGAATGGAGTAGCGCCCTCCCCTACACCTTGGTGTAGTAGCTATCGAAAAGGGAGCCTTCGGGTCACCCTCGACTATGGTCGCTAACTTTACTTTACTTTACTTTACATCATTAATAGGGCTCCTCTGTTAAAAGTAACTCTATCAAAATAAAGTGGATTATCTTCTGAAGCCTATCTCTGGCTAAAGAAGAACTATTTCCACTTCTATTTTTTAAAGACGAACTTTACGTTTATGCGGCCCTGTTAGTGTGTCACAGCTCCTGCTGGATATCAATAAGCCTTTTTTGACAGTCAGGCAGGCTCATCTCATGTGAGTGGTGACTCTCCAGTGTTTGGGTTACATTTCGGCTGACCGTGTTGCGCGTTGCACGGTACGGTCGGGTGTGTCTCATCACTGAATATACCTCTGGCGTCAGTGGGCCGTTCCCCCAGACTTAAACCCTCCTCGGAGGGGTTAGGTTTATCGCCTTGCGCATGAGGCACCCCGCTAAGAAGAATGCCGACGGGGCCTGAGGCATTTTTGGGACTGCCAGGCGCGTCTGGGCTACGGCCTTCTGACCGGACCCACCTTAAAAACGGCCTTGTGCCATACTCGTATGCTGGTGGGGTGTATAACAAATACAGCGCACTTTCATTGCGAGGCTCCGAAAAGGAACTAATGGCAGACTTGAGGCCGTAAAGCTCCCAGTTTCGGTTGGTTCACCTTCGGGTGGGTGAGCTGCATTATTGACTCCTTGGGACAAGCTTGGCTCATCAGGCTCACATTGCACTAAGTGGGTCGATGAGCACCATAGACCAGCAGGGTTCGAGCCTCGGCTTGTACCCAACCTTCCCCCTCTCCTAATCCCCACTTTAATCGGCCTTCGGGTCATTGACCTTGTGTCAAGCCTTGTCTGGTTGGAGGCATAGGCAAATAAGCAGTGCGCTTCCATAGCGAAGTTCTTTCAAGGCTGAATCCTACATCTCGTGGTCGCATTCGCCTTACTTCCCTTAGATATGTCAAAAGGTCCTTTTAAGGACCACTAGAGGTCACCTTCTGCGGGTTGGAGTATCTCTGACGGTTCTTACGCACTCGTCGAAATAAACGGCCAGGAGGCACACAAGAAGAGGACTCCAAGACCATCCGCTCTTAACCAACTCGGTCGATTCCGTTGTCCGTTCGTTCGCTTGGCTGCGCAGGACTAAGGCACTGGTTAGCCTTAGCATTCGGTTCCCTGTCTGCGCAGCGCTAACATACCGCCAATCTTAGCCGCAGCTACCCGGTCCGTTTGCTCGATATGTTTTGCACTGCTTGCGCTGTACAGCAATCTTAGCTATTGGTCCCCTTGTCCGTTTGCACGACTGCGCAGCCCTAAGGCACGGGTTAGCCTTAGCTGTCGGTTCCCTTTCCGTTAGAGTGCCTTAGCACAGCAAAGGCGCGATAATTTTTGTACTACCAACTACGACTTCGACTAACACCAGCTACTCGCATCGAACACCAAGCTGCCTCTCTACGACTTCGACCAATACAAGCTTTTCTCATCGAGCTCTACCAACTACGACCAATACCAGCTACTCCCATCGGTAGCCTACCAGATTATACCAACAACTTTTCACATTAATTCTTGTAAACTCGACAAATAAATTGTCATCTTTGTTATATTGTTACCTCGCTTTTGTTTTCTTCATTGTTCTTTTGGCTGTCATTGCTCTCACGCTTAACTGAAACAATTTGCGGGGTTGACGTGCTTATCGGCTCCGCAACATATGCTCTCGTCTTCCAAGAACTCATTCCTTTCCATTTCGACTCACGGAGACAACACACTCTCTTACACTGGGACTTATAGGGACAACACACACGCGCACTCTCTCTCTCTCTCTCTCTCTCTCTCTCTCTCTCTCTCTCTCTCTCTCTCTCTTACATTTTGACTTCCAGCACTCAACCCCACGAAAATGTATACATTGCGCAACCTTTTTCTTTCTTGTCCGGCCTTTTCGGTTAGACTTGCAACAGCCCCGAAAACAGAAATTTCGTCAAACCCCGAAAGAAACAAACAACCAACGCGGAAGAAGACACATGTCTTCTAGGACACGTAGCTATATTTCTATATATCATTACCTTACATGAAATACTTAGTACACATACATTTTATAGTCGATATGACACTCTCAATATTTGGTTTTTTTCCTTAATATCCGTGTTAGCACACACACACACACACACAGAGGAATATTCAACTGGCTATATTGAAATATTTGTAATGTTTCCTTTTTTTATGTATTTCTTGATATATAAATTTGATTTTTATTTGTACTGCTTTGTTTTGAATGTTCTTTTGTACGCGTCGTTTCATTTCGTATACTTCATTCTTTTTTCAAATATAAACCAACATAAATTCTAGGGACCGAACATATTCACTAAACAACAGTACCTCCTACAAGCTATCGAAAGAGTAGAATATATAAAGGTATATATGTCACGTGACCGGCTTCAAACGCTAGATTTTTTTTTTTTGTGCGGGATAAAATCAAAATGTACGTAGGTAGTTGAAAGCACGCGGCACGTGACTACTCTGTTCAATCAGTTCCTGAAACTATTTAATTTATCAACGCCCTACTACTTTTATTTCCGAGACAAGTAAGTCATGGATCCTATTTTTCTAGAATTTTTTGCTCCACGTGGTCCTCCCTGACATGTTTAAAAATATAGGAGTGTAAATTCTAGAGTTTCTCTTTACTCCATCGTCCCTAGATAGAACCGTCAGGAAAACAAGCCCTGTGATCTATTGATTCTGCACAATGGTGAATTGATATTGGTGTGGTAATAGTGTTATGATTATTGAAATTATATGATATTAAATGTAATAGTTACATTTACAATTCTTTTTAATAACACATTATACCCCAATATAAAAAGAATATAGAATTAATTATCTGCCATTGGCAGTAAAAAGGCCAATCAGCGCACTACCGTAGATTGGCGCCCATTTTAAACTCTTTTAGATTTATCGTATTTGTATGCTGGAAGCAAAATTATGCAGACGTCAATTCAACTTCTCCAGTCCTAAGATAGGCTTCAGTGGATAAGCATGGCCGCAAAGCCATTAAATTTGCAACCTACTTTTTGTATTTTTTAGATATATGTTTGTACAATTAAACTGTTTAGTGTTCTTCATCTGAACTGAATGCCTATCCGTTAATATATGGGGCCCAGCAAAAAAGACCAAACCAGGTCTGCAGAAAAATTATCCGGCATGAAACTGGTCCATGGTACAAAAATGGTTGGGAACCGCTACTCTAACGGATATTCCAAGGGAGATAATTATCTATTATTACCCTAAGAGGGTAGTTTGATGACTTCTGAGACTACTTGAGGAGATCACAGGTCAATTTAAGATCAAAACTGCTATTTCCTTCCAAATGGGAAGAGATTATGAGTCAGCTATGAAATACAAAAATGTTTCTCTGTGTAAACTTTAAGGTTACTACAGGAATATAATGAAACTTTTTAGGGGTATGAAACTTTCAAGAATGGGTGTTCCAGAAGGAAATAATGTTAAATTTGTTTATCCACTCCACAGACATTTTTGCATTTTGTCAGAATTCTATTGACTATGCTCTCTTTTTTCCTTCTTCTCCTTCTTCTTTTATATATGTAGGAATTTACTCAGTAACCTTTAAATCTTAATTACCTTCACCCAAACAACGCCGGATATCCCTTATGGAAAAGATAACATCAAGAAGGGACATATAATTTATCCGGTGTACATTTCTAGCAGTAGATATATTAGCTATTCACCGGCACATGAGACTAAAACTGTCAACAGTAGCAGTAGCAGTCCACGTCATGGCCGTCCTCATGTAACTCACCAAGTTGTCTTGTTTTGATATTTACCATTATTTTTATTGATGTCGGTCCTCCACCGATGGACAAGGGAGATTTGTCACAAGACAAGCATATCTTTTAATCGGGATTTTAACCTCTAACCATTAAAATTATTGCTAGCATCAGTGAGGACACATTCCAGCTTTCACTGCTACTACTGTGGTTTGAATTTTGGGGAAATAAATTGTGAATTTTAAACGAGAAAAACATTTTTAAAATAAAATATTTTTTTCTTAGATTTTTTGGTTGTGGATTTAAGTTTTTGAAAGCTTTATTCGGACAAAAATCTATTTGTTTTTACTATACAATGGATAGAAGCAGTATAATATCACCTCTTACGACTCACACGGAAACAGCAAATCCACAGACTCACAACAACAACAACGATGGGATTTCTTGGTGGTTTAAATTACTTGCAAAAGGTGTTGGTGTTATTGGAGGCTGTGGTAAGTCGCAAGAATTATTATTTATTTATTATTTAATCTTTTAATTGTCCTATAATCTCAAAGGAAAACAAGGTTCATCGGGTTAAAGAAAGAAGTATTTTTAAAGATGTGCTGGTCTTTAAAACCAAATTAAAATGAGTAAAAAAGATGTTTTTAGTTCTTGAAGCCTTTTTTGGTCAGTGTTTAGAAGGAAAAGACAAGAAAATATTCCTAAGATTATTCAATTAATAATATCTACGTTTGAAATTGGTATATAAAAAAATCGTGGTTCTTTGGCACTCGAAGATTTCCTGGAATCAACAAAATAAAAATTTATTAAAATAATAATATTAATTAACTGCATGAAACAATCTTATAACATTTTGTGGCATTATAAATCATTGGCATTCTTCTCTGGAAATTGGACTACAAAAAATGTTTTTTGAATCTACAAATCAAAGTAATAATAAAATATCGATTCTTCTACTTATTATTATTATCATCATCATCTCGTTTATGAAAATACTATTTGATTATTTCATCGATAACAGAAGAAAAGCTAATAAATGTAAATATTTGATTATTCTTATATCACGAGTCTTTTTCGTTCATTTATTTATTTTTTTCGTAAGTGGTTATAATATTAAACATTCTTTTCTTTTTAGGTTTTTTTTAAGGGATTAAAAAATTCTTTGATCCATCTTTTTATTACATTTCCTTCTTTAAAAACACCATTTAAAGATTTGATCTCGTAATCTTGTTTTGTTGTAAAAAAAATGATTAATATTCGGAAGAATTGCTTTTCCAGTTATGAAAAAAAAAATCAATCCAGTTTTTCTCCTGAAATTAAATGATAAATGAATTTATTTCAATTAAAATAAATTTAGAAAAAAGGAAAAACATTTTCAAGGATTTAGAATCTGTAAATTTTTGTCTTTATTTTTGTTTGTTTTTTTAACACGGAAAAGAACAAAAAATGTGTTGACTTTTTTGTATATTCTTTAATTAGAAAGTTTATAATTTTTCTTTACGTATTTAATCTGATGAATTTGGTAATATTTAAGACCTTGAAATATTTTTTCGTGTTTTTACTTTTTTCAGTATTTATTTATTTTACGCAAGAAAATAATTCTTACTTGCCATAACAGAATTTTGTTCAATGACAAAAATCAAATTAATCATACTCTTCTTTCCCGTTTAAAAAATCTTTTCGTTTAATATGCCAGAATTACAACTTTAGCAAATAATGTATTAAAATGCCAAGAAGAAAAACTAAAAATTTTTCACGTTCAATTTCCATAATAAAATAAAATAATTTTTTCAATTTAATTCTCACTGGCCTTAAACTAATTTATTCTATTTTTATTTAACAGTTTTTTGAGGTTTTTTTTTTTTATCTCAGCTGGAGAATTTTTATTCTTTTCATTCATAAAGGAAAAGGTGAAAAAAAAAGTCTTATTTCAATTTCTTTTATTCAGGGTTGTTTTATCTTCGTCATTTAATTCAAACAAAACTCCTTCTTCTTCTTCTTCTTCTTCTTCTTCTTATTATTATTATTATTATTATTATTATTATTATTATTATAATAATGATAATAATAATAATAATAATAACAACCACCTCCACCACCACCCTTGTGTGATATTGATTTCCGTAATATTTTTTCATATTTGTAAAAAATAAATAAAACAACTACAACAAAAGAATTTTTAACATTTTTACAGCCATCGACCATTTTGGGCCCCCCCCCAAAAAAAAAATCAATGTTTTCTCCTTATATATAAAAACCTTAAACATTCGTTTATCTAACGAATTTTGAAATTTTAAGATTCTGACCATGTATTTTTTTAAAAATTGTTCATATGAAAAAAATAATTTTCCAGATTAGCCCATAAAATATTCTAATGATTGTTTTGTTTATGACCGGTGGGTTTTGGTTTGTTCAACATCGTAGCCGATGCTCCTTTAGTTGTTTTAAATGACATTTCTGAATTATAAAAGGCAAAGAATTTCTATTATTTCTTTTAAGATGTTGTTAATAATGATAATCTGTAGATTTTGTAGGTTTTTAAAACCTTATAAAACCCCGCTCCTTTTTGTGATTTGTTTCTAGATACTAACATTTCGTTGCATGTTTGGCCACAAGAATACAGGTCTTCCTAGTTTGGTCACGCGGCATTTAAACCTGCTTTACAATTAGAATTATTGAATTAATTATTGATTAAAAAAACTCAAAAGTATTAAGGACTTGATGAAAAAATAGAATTATTATTGAAATTTCAATCTGCGTTGTGAAACCTTTCTTTTTTTTCTGTCTCATTAATAGCTCAAAACACCATAAATGTTCTAATGTGTCCTGAAAATGACCCTACGGATTCGTGGTACAGATTTTGAGAAATTGCCAAATTAGAATTGTTCTTTATTCACAGCCCCAAAACATCGGAAGGGATCTGGAATACTAAAAAAATAAAATCTTATACGGAATAATTTTAAAATTGATTGTAGTTACCGCGTGATTAAACTTGTATTTTTATTGGTAATGATGGTAAAAAAATTTTTTAATTGTTCTCTCTTCTTCTTGATGATTAAGTTTTAACAAGCATCACCAACCTGGTATTATAATGCTATTATTCTAGTTTAGTAAACATAAATATCCGCATTTTAAATGAGCAAATTTTATCATTAATTCATTTTATCTATCTATAATTTTTTTAATAAAAAAATGGCGGGAGTATGAAAATATAGTTGTTGTTTTAGGTAGATAGTTTTAAATTTTCCAAGTTAAACGTTTTTATGGTCCTGAATGAATTTGATTCGTAAATAAAGGAAAATTTCTCAAAAAAAAAAAAAAAAAAAAAAAAGCTCAGTTACGTTTAATATCGTAGTCGACGTTGTTTATTTCTAATCAGGCGTAGGCGTGTGTTCAATATATGACAACAATAACAAAATACTTTTTTAAAATTGAAGTTTGAAAATTTTCTTGTAATTTTTTTTATAGTGTTTTTATTTTATTTATTTGTTGTCCCCCACTTCTCTGATTTTGAAATAAAAGTGATTTTTTAATCATAAAAAATGTTCCTTTTAATATTTATTTTTTTATGATCCCTGAACATGCGTCGAAAAAATATATTCATCAAACTAAAGGCTAAAATGAGCATTTTGAATTTTAGCTGTTTGTTTAGTTTTCCAAACAATGAAATATGTTTTTAATTTCAATATGAGATGAACTTTTTTTTTATGTACAATTGTCCCATTTTTAGTCTCATCGAATTTTGTAAAATTCATCATCTTTTCAAAATTTAACCAGTTAATTTATTTGCTATTTAATGCAACATTATCACAATATATGTATATATATATATATATATATATATATATAAAGGAGGAACTGTTATTTAACGGAGAGAAAAAAGATGCAGATATGCCCCTTCTCCTCACCACATAAAATGAAATAAAGATAAACTAAATCATAGTGTAGTGTCCAAGATTTTGTCCTTAACTTTCAGAAAAAGAACATCGGGGTGTCGAGACTGAACAAATATCGAGGTCCTAAAAATAGGACCATAATTGTACCATAATAAAAATAAATGTAAATATAATTATTCATAAATATATACTTATAAAATAATATTTTTATTGCAATCATTTTGTTCAGAATTGGATACTACAAATCATGATTTCCACTCATATTTCCGGCCTTGTGCCACATTTGCACATTTTAGCAAAGCTTAGTATATAATTACCTTGACCCAAAGTGGATTTAAAATTCTGCACGTGTCAACCTTTTTTTGTTCCCGTTTTTTTTTTTTTTTTTTTTTTTAATGTGATTTGATTGTTTAGGGTTGGTGTTTAGGCAATTTAAAATGCTTGAGTCATTGTTTTTGTTTTGGGAAATTATTATCTGATAATTAGATGAATGTTTTATGTTCAAATGGAACAACAAAAACAAAGGTAGCATAGTCTCTGTAAAAAAAAAATTATTCTCAAAACGAGAGCGAAATCTTAGCTGATGTGCGCAAACTTTAGTTCTTTTTAAACTTTATTTTATTTATCATTATTATTAGTTAGTGCATGACTTATTGTTGTGGACATATATGCTCTGAAGAAATATCTACTATTTGAACTTAGAAATGCTCTGAAGAAATATCAACTATATAATTTATAAAAAATTTACTAAATAGAAATGTCTTTAAAGCTTCACATTACAAGCCAAAACATTTACATATCTTTTTTCTTTTTTTCTTTGGACAGACCAGAAAGAGATATAAATTAGCTTTAGATTAATGATATCTTTGTTAATCTTTATCCTTAGATTCATTATTCATATATACTCACTTTCTTTATTCAAATATGAATGAGTGTATTTTGGTCATCTCACTTCTAGTTGCTTCCTCGCATACCCCCCCTTTTTTTTCTTTAAAGAGTTTAATGAGAATTTAGCTCCTAACAATGATACCATGGAAAGCTGAGTATTTTAAATCATCCTGTCTACCTAGTCTAAAGTATGACTAAATGTGCCGACTGAATAATCTGATATGTCATCATCACTCTCTCCTCCCGTACTAACAAATTTTGTGACAATATTTGCCTGTCTCTCATACATATCTTGTCCTTTTACCTTTGTAAATTCTCACTCTCTACCAATCTGTTAAGCATTTTCTCATCTGCAATGCTTTTCAAAAAAATTGTTGCTTTGTGACTCTCAGTTGATAAAACAAATAACCATTCTTCTAATCTATTACATATTTCGCAAATATATATATATATATATATATATATATATATATATATATATATATATATATATATATATATGTATTCTCAATCCTGAAAGAATAATGTAAATTTGTATTGTAGTTCATATATTTTCGTTCATTTCTCATTTGATGATCCATGATACTCAAGGCTTTGATAAATCTACTAAATATGAGAAAATTCTTCTTTTGGGAGGAGATGGGTGCCAAACCTTGTTTGCCAGCTTGTTAAGATTTTACTGTTGCAATTTTAGAAAATAAAAAAAAAATCATTAAATACAATTTGTGAAATGTCGGTCATGAAACCTGGTTATAGAATTATCATAGTAATACAAAATGTTACTTGCAAAGGGAAAATAAGTTGGAAGGAATAAGAAATTGAAATAGATAAAGTTATTGCGAGAAGAAAATGAATGATTAAATGTTAATCTATATACAATCATATAATTCATGAGAGGATTAGCTTATAGAAAATATCAAAAGTGCTTAACTGCTGGCCAGCCGAGCTGTATAAAAACTAAAAAACGATTCCAGTCTCATAAAGCGGAAAATACAATCGGCAGATGAACCTTTTTTTTTATTTCATAATTGTTTTACATTTTCTAGAAAATATGAAACTATTAGTTATGAAAGAAAACTATGAAGGGGAGATTTAAATTGTTTTTCGATAGATAGAATTTAACATACAACCATGTCTATCAGTTTCACAATATTGTTGATCTTCAGGCAATAGATAATAATAATATTATAGTCATTATAACTCTAATATTATAATTACTAATGTTTCTTGTCATGTTAGGATTATATTTTTGTCTTTAAGGATATTATCATTTTTAGTCATCCATACTTCAGCTGTCTCATGAGATGTAAATTTAATCAGACTTTTATCAAATATGGATAAGAATAGCAGATTCTATACCCATTTGACCTTTGAACTGAGTTGACAGATAAGACATTTGCTGCAAATAAATATATTTTAAGTAAAAAGTTTTGTTTTTTTCAAATCCAATTAAATAATCATTAAATTAACTAATTTTCATCAAATCCTATATTTGTATAATGACTGCTTTATTTTTGGAATTTTTTTCTATTAGTTGAAATTTTTCAGTTAAGGGATATTAATGAAACTTAATTTGGAATTACAAAAATTAACATAAAAAATAAGCGAAAACCTTAAAACATACAAAATATATTTTACAACTGACTTTGCTATTTTCTTGTAATTGAAGTATTTATTTGTAAAAAAAAAAGTCAGTGATCATTGCTATAAACTCTAATGCTTTTAATAGCTGGTTTATATAAATCAAGAGTCTTTAATTTCTTTTCTCACTGCCCATTTTAAAATATTTTAGAAAGATGATAATATGCCACACACACACACACACCTAAAATGTGTAAAATTTGAAAATATTTTTACAATACAAAAATAACCAATAGAAATCAATTAATCAATTAAATTTCTTCATATAAAACTACCTCTCTCTTAATATAGTAAATATTCCTCTAGGGCTTGTACTGCCCATGCTCAAGACTCTTTGATATAAATTACACTATTTTGTGTGGATATGTTTTGGGATTATACATATGAAACATGAAGATTATATCCCATCTACAATTTTTATAATGAAGAATAACATTTTGTGCATTACAAATCATATATATATATATATATATATATATATATATATATATATAATCTGTGTTATCTAATCTTATAAGCTACTATAAACTTTTAGTCACTGCCTTTTTAGCATAAATTCACTTTCAGCTTTTAACAGTTTAAATGATTTTTTGTTTGTTTTTTTCTTGGTATCCCATTTTCTACCACACAATGTTTTTGGTGAAGCAGAAAATGAAGATATTGACTCTGAAATTAAGTTTTGTATTTATGCATGGTTTTGAAATGGTCTCTCCTGCAGGGAAAGGAGCCATATTATGTGTTTTTGTCTTCACATTCCCTGCCTGGGTTGGCCTGCCCTGCGGTTTGTCAGTCAACATTATTCTTGTTGTCTGTAGCAGTATTCAGACAGGCAATCAGCCAAATTCTCTCATTCACCTGTATTTAGCTTTCAAAATATTTTCTATTTAGCTTCTTCAGGTTGACGTCATACCTTTTGCCAGGTATAAAGCCTGTCTTATTTCTCTTCAAAAAAAATTGTTTTTACTTTGAAATGAAGTAAAAAAACTACTTGGTTATCAGGGGGGAAAATGAATAGCTGTTTATATATATATATATATATATATATAATTCAATGTTTACATAGACATCACTTATCTTCTTTAAGTCTGTTAAACCATTGCTACTTTAAAAATTGATACAACATCACACCCTACTACTCCAGCTTTCATTTAATCTTATTCATGCACATTATTATTTTCTTCCTTGCCCCATTGGTTTTGTGCCAGACTTGATCCAATCTATTTTTTGCCCTGGACTTCTCATAGCTCAACTTTCAGCTCAGTTTTAATAACTTGAATTTGTTTTTAATTATAGATAAACTATCAAAAAGCCAGCAGCCTGAAGAAAGACAAATTGACAAAATTCAACTTTTCTTCTAGTGGGTTAGATATAACAAAATATGTTTGATCTAACACTCCAGACTGAAAACAGCAGTTCATCAGGACTTCTAAGTGTTGGCAAAGGCTGGCCAGACAATGTTGCTTATGCAAGTGGAAGTCGGGATTGGATGTTCTGTGAACTCAACTGTAAGATGAGAGATTTCTTGATTTGTCCTCTCTTTCTGGTGGTTGGGGTACGAGGAGATAAGCATTTGTATGTATGGAGATCAAAGAATGATTCAAAGATACAGGAATAGTCAGTTCCAACTTAAATAAAGAAACTATGTATCATATCTATTATTCATTTCCACAGCCTCAGAAACTAAATGGAGAGAATAAAGCAACAGAAGTTCTTATATTTAAAATGAGTTGTGTTTTTTTTGTGTCTGATTGGCCATCACCAACATAGCAGTTGTTAGTGACTATGCTACATGACATCACATTAAAGAAATCCCTTTTTATTTTTAGTTGTTTTTTCTTGTATAATCACTGGTTGAATTCTTTTTTTTTTTCTTCATTTATGTCTCATAGCACTGTCAGATTTACAGTCAATAAAATAACTTCAGAAGTATGAGTCCTTCAAATTACAGACTTTTAGCTTGAGCTAAATATAAAAACAGATTTTTGAAACAATAGGGCAGATTTCTTACCTAATCATTTACACAAAGATGGTTTCACGTAAGTAATAGTAATAATTCTTAGTAAACAATTATAGCTTCAAATACAATACAGTAAAATGATTTCAAGAATTTCCATCTTACAATAATAATTTGCTTGTACACAGTTTTATGGTTTCACATATTCCTATCCAATGTGAATATTCAAACAGATAAATTTGATCCATAGATGTGACCCTAACAGGTTCTACCACTCTGGGTGAGAGTGGACTTGGGAGTAATGGCAATAAAGGGGTGCTTCACAATTTCCAGAACTAAAACCTCACCATCAGATGCAATCTAGTGTCATACTTTTAATGTTTTATATCGATTGAAGAGATTTTCCAGTTTACTAGATTCTCTGTTTCACACGTTATTACTATAAAAGTTCTATGAATTTGAACAGTGTACACCAATTGTATGTCATAGGGACTTTTGTATTGATTATTTGTGAGTCAAACAGCAGACAAGAGGAATACTTACAAGGATAAGTAATAAAAAAAGAAGAAAATAAATAAATATGCCTTATCAATGACATTCAGGGCTCTTTATTTATAAATATAGCAAACTATATTACCAATATTTATAAATATATATATTGTGACGAGGAAATATGACACCCATGTAAATTTGCCGGGCTATGGGGAAAGGAGGTGTGACACGCTAGCCATCAGACGACAATAGTAGTAAGTAGAATAGTGGAAAGAGAGGCTGTCTCTCTTCAACCCTCTCTATTATTACAAGGTGACATGGGCATGGGAGGACCTCACACTTTATTAGCCATGTATGCATCAGTGGTGGAGAGGCAGACCTGCGACCATGATTGGTACTGAGGAAGAAACCGCCAAAAAGCCAACACTTGGTGAATTTTCAAACTACGGAAACTAGTTAGTTGCCATTTATTCGTCGAAGGATGAAGACACATAAGCAGTTGCCTCTGGTTCATTGAAAGACTTAGAACATAATTTGGGATATGGAGGAAACCCAAATTCCAAAGTCATGCTGCGCAGAGAACACTGAGAGAAAAGAAAAGCTTATCCTTTGAATGAACTCAAACTCCAAGATATGGTGAGTCTCATTAAACGTATACCCAAAGAAAAAACTTGTCTATGAGGAAAGAGACAATAATTAACCTTGGTCTTATCTGAAATAAGACGTGTATCCTTCTAACAATGTGTTATGGAAACCCAATAATGAGAGAAAAAAAAGAGAAGAGAATAGACTCCACAAAATCCCAAGTAAGTGAACATATAATTTAAGTATATTCAAATTTATCTTGCTGCATTCATGCTGACATGAATAAAAGACAAATTACGAGAGGAAAGAATAACTCTGATAAGATAGAGGAGAAAGGAGGAGGGAATATCCCCCTAATGATAAACTTGAGATTTGGAGCATGAGCTCTACCTTTAAATCCTTAAGTCCAAAGGTAAGTGGAACATGTCTATCACTGATAAACTATATTCTCACCTTCCACCATTAACAGATATTAAATTGGGACCTCGTCCAGGAGATGAATATTTTAATGGCGGTTCTTCCAAGATACAGAAAGACTTTCTCGCTCCTGACTTTTAGCTGAATTGTTTTTTTCTTTGTTTCTTTCTTATTCAATAAAAAAATATTGTTATTAATCTTGTTAACCTGAACATGGCAGTTCAGAGTCCTTTTTCTGTTGTTGAAGTATTGTATTTGTCAAAAACCTTGTATTTGAGGGGGAAAGCTGGCTAGTTAGTTGTGTTTACTTTTAATAATTCACCTATAACCCACCTGGTGGCTTTAAAATGTGATTCAGCGAGGGAGTTGGTGATATCTGTAACATTAAATAGCGTCGGCAAACCACAGCCAACGTCTGTGCCCTGTGTTAACTGGTGGACTTGGCAGAACAAACAGCACCCTGCAAGCCTGTTGGGCACATGGCGGCATAACAATATATATATGTGGTCGTTTCCCCAAAAGCTTTTAGGTAACATCTCAATACAGATGCAGTTCTGTTATATATATATATATATATATATATATATATAGGTAGATATTAGATTAGTAAATATATATATATATATATATATATATATATAATGGGTAAATTGTCGCCATTTTAATTTAATGATTTTGTGCGTGTGCTTTAACTCGAGTTTTGTCTTCTGTACAGCAAACTAGAGTCAGTTGGGCACTGTCTATGAAGAGAGCAATATCATGATGAAATTCACTCCTACAGAAAATTGGAAACCATATGCTATACTGCATGTAATTCATGCTAGAAGCTTCAATATGAAGATTCTAGAGTCTTTAAGTGTCAATCTTAGAATAATGCAAGGGATTCGAAAAGAGTCGAACGAGTTCAATGGTGATTACAAAGATACAGCAGTTTGAAAGCCTCACTTTGATTATTCTGATAAAAAACTCCCAGATATGTCGGTGAGATCCGGGCTATGATTGACAACAATCCCAGCCAGACAATCAGTTCTATAGCCCAAGATATAGGAGCGTCTGAGTTTCTTATCAAGCAGTTAGTGCATAAAAACATTTGGTATTTCCCATACAAGATGAGAAAGAGCCAATTTTTATCACAGGCCATAAAAGACAAGGAAAGACTGTGCTGCAAAGTTTTTGAATAAACTCAAGCATCACCTTCAATTAAATATACTTTGTTTTTTCAACTGGTGAATTCGCAGTATAATCGTTGGCTTGCACTGCCCCCACAAGATGTACTGATAATGATGAAAAACAAAAACCCACTCCACATCATGGTGTTTGGGGGTGGTTACTAGCAATGGTGACACTATATTTCCATTCATCTTCCCATATGATAAAAGACTCAACACAGAGGTCAACATTAAGAGCACTGCAGATATAGTACTGTCCTGGATTAAGAGGGTGGCAGCTGGAAACCCCTACATCTGGCAATAAGACTCCACACCATGCCACACAGCAGGATAACTCAGTATTGGTTGTCAGAAAATTTCTGTGACCACATCACCCCAAAAATTTGGCTGCCTAACTCCCCAAATTATTATGCGTGGGACATGGTTAAGAGACCAACAAAACTCTGTGCAACAGCAAAGATGAAGGCAAGGATAGAGGTAGCATTTACCAATTTAAACAAGGAGACCATTGGAAAAGCTTGCCAGTGTTTCCAAAGTAGTCTAGAGGCTGTGTTTGAAGTTAATGGCAATTTCTTTGCATAAATTTAATCTATTGTATTTCACAATATTTTCAAATAATTTTAGTAAAATACAGTGTAAGATAAAGTAAGACATAAGTGTTATTTTCATTTCTCCATAATTTAGATGACACACACACCTATATATATATATATATATATATATATATATATATATATAGTATATGCACTCACACACTATAAAAATGAACAGTGTGTATGTTTGATATATTTGAAAACCATTCAATTGATTTCCCACATATTTAGTACACATATATAGCTAACTTCTGGGTGTGTTCTGGGTTAATTTAATTTTGATAACTAACCACCAGAATTTTTAAGTACGGACCATACCCCTTACAAATTGAACTGTCATATTGAAAATGAAGGGAAATTAATATTAGATTTTGATTAGAGTTAGTTTTCCTTATTTATCTGAATATTTATTAAAAAATTTCTTTTACACCTGATAAAAAAACATCTCCAGATTTGAATGAATTTTAATTTCATTCTTACAATTCTTTATAACATTTAGAAAAAAATTGCAGAAAATTCTCAAATATATTTTCTTTGAAGAAACAAGAAAACTGTACTATTAAATGTGAAAGAAAACAATTGATGGAGCACTTGAAAATTAACCAAAACATGAAAAATACCCGTAGTTCGTGATAAACTTTCATGGGAAAGAGCAATGTGAATATGGGTGCATGTTGTTGCAGGGTTTTCTCACACATATATATATATATATATATATAAGGAGTTATGTTTGTTTTGCTATCAACATGTCAACTTAGAACTCACGAAAGAGATGTCATGCATACACTTTGATATGTTTATAAGGGAAAGTACAACATTTTAGTTTTTCAATTTTAATGATTAAATGATATAATTCAATAATTAAAAATTAATCGATTTGTGGAACATTTCACTGTTCTTCATAAGTAATTACAAAAAAAAAACTCTTCAATTCTTAAGACCTACCATGTTTAAATATCACATGGATTCCATTGGCAAAATTTGAACTTTAAGTTTTTGAAGAACTAAAAAAAACATTATGAAAATGTTTCAAATCAAAGGTACTTTTTTTTTTTTTCTTTTTTTTTTTTTAAATACCATTTTAAATGTAAATCAAAAAAAGAAAATGAGAAATTTTACATTTTTAATTCTTGCCCAGTCGGCTGGGGCTGTAGAATACACCGACTGCTTCTCTGCAGACAACAACAAGTGTCCTGGATATGACACTAAACAATCTGATGATGAGGTTCTGCCCCTTTATTGCCATTACTCCCGGGTCCACTCTGGCCTGGAGTGGTAGCACCTGATAAGGGTCCTATCTATGGGTTAAATAGAACTAAATGGTGGTTGGCGTTTACTGTTTTTATACATTTAAACTGCATATTTATGCTGAACTGAATTGTTTAAAATAGAACTGTTTTGACATTAAAACTGCATACTAATGCTAAACTGAATTGCTCGAAATAGAACTGTTTTGACATCTAAACTGTGTACTTATACTAAATTGAATCATCTGAAATAAAACTGTTTTGACATTAACTCTGTGTATTGCCCAGTCAGCTGGGGCTGTAGAACCCCCCCCCCAACAAGTGTCCTGGATATGACACTAAACAATCTGATGGTGAGGTTCCAGTAATGCTGGAGCTTTGGAGAATGCAGAGTACCCCTTTATTACCATCGCTCCCAGGTCCACTCTGGCCTGGAGTGGTAGTACCTGATATGGGTCCTATCTATGGGTTAAATAGACCTAACAGAATACTTATGCTAAACTGAATTGTTTGATTAAACTGACTAGCTTGAAATAGAAATGTTTTTGACAATTAAACCGTACTGACATTTAAACTGCATGCTTATGCTAAACTGAATTATTTGAAATAGAACTGTTTTTGACATTGAAACTGTATTTACACTAAACTGAATTGTTTAACATAGAACTGTTTTGGCAATCAACTGTGTGTAAACAAAATCTGTATTTATACTAAACTGAATTAGCTGAATTAGAACTGCTTGACTAAACTGAATAGCTAGAAATAGAAATATTTTTCACAATTAAACTGTACTCACATTTAAACTGTGTACTTATGCTAAACTGAATTGTTTAAAAATTAACTGTTTTTGACATTGAAACTGTACTTACACTAAACTGAATTATTATATATAACTGCTTTCATAGTTTGAAATAGAAATATTTTTGATAAACTGTACTCATGCTAAACTGAATTGTTTGAAATAGAACTGATTATTTACATAAAAATGGATTTGGCATTAAATAACCTAAAAAAGGTTGATATGCCATAAAATCCAACAAACCACATTTTTAATTCTTAGCTTCTTTTTAATGATACAATATATGTTACAATATTTGTTTATTGATTCAATATATGTTTCATCATCATGTCATGCCATCAGCACAGATATCCCTGGCTTTCTCTCACCACCCCTCCCTATCATCCATTGCTTCCAGCAGGTCTTCAGGACTACATCCTTTATCGGCACAGAACTGCTGTATGTAGGTTCGAGCTGGTCATCCTGCCTTTGCTCGTCTGTGTGAAGGGGTCCACAGGAGTACATCACTTATGAGCTTGTCCCTACTTCTCCAGCTGTGTCCCGCTGGATAGTTTTCGTGATGGGTAGTAGGTGGCCATACAGCTGCTTAGGACTTGTTCAGTATTGCTTGTAGCATTCTTATATAGTTGCCTTCAAGCTTTTTCTCCATATGTTTAGTTAGCGTCCATGTCATGCATCCATATAGCAGTATCGACACGACTACTACTTGGAAGAAACTGTGTTTTATTTTATCAGTCGGGTCTGACTTCCATATAACCGATAGCCTATCAATGCCTTTGCTAATCGCGTGTTGATGTCTATGTCGGTTGATGAGACACTGGTTCCTAGGTAGGTGAATTTGTCTACTAGTTTCAGATAGCTACCGTTTAGTGTGGAGACATTACCTGTTTGATTAAAGCACATATATTCCGTCTTGTGTGCTTTGACATAAAGCCAATGCCTGTAGTGGCTTGTTCCAGACTATGTAGCAGGGTTTTGGCTTGGTTCAATATATGTTACAATATTTGTTTATTGATTCAATATATGTTACAATATTTGTTACAATATTTTTTTAGATGGTAAAAAAAGAAAGCATAACAAAAATTAAAAGAAAACATTGTTTATCAATAACTCAAAAACTGATTTTTTTATTTTCATTTCAAAGACAAATACTTTTCCTATTCCTTAGAACAAAATATATCAATTTTTAATCAGTGTAACTCAAAACCTTTTTAAAAAAAGTATTTATGGAATAAACAAATACTTTGCATTTGAATAAATATGTGAAATTTCCTACCGAAAAATAAGGACACATTTTCGATTCTTTCTATCTCACACACTGGTGTTTCTAAAATCTTTTTAGTCTGGTTATGAACTGGGTACCTCTGCTTGCTTGTGTGTGTGTGTGTGTGTGTATATATGTATATATATAATCTCAATCATCTTATTGATGAGACAAGATCATGTCTATTACATGGAGAATCAAATAATTTCATTTTCACTACAGAAAATTCGCACAAATATATAATAAGCCACTTTAAAAGGTTTGAGTTTTTTTGTTTTTGTTTTTTTCCTTCTATTCAAATTTTATAAGTTGTAGGTTTTAACATTCTCACTCATTGAAATGAAACTAACATGTTGGAAATCTAATTTTTTTGTTTTAGTTACACAAAAGTTTGGAAAACTTTCAATGTAAACAATGAAAATTTTTGTTTAGTTGAGAAACAAATTATTCTTGATTTCATTCCAAATTTCATGAAAATTTTATCAAAGTATTATTATTTTTTTTTTTTTTTTTAATTTCCTACTCGTTTTCTGAACACCCAACTATGTATTCTAAATCCTGATCATTCAATAAACATTTGGAGAAGAGCAATTTTAAAGTATTTTTTGTTTTTCAACTGCTTAAAATATTCCTTAGTCCTTTTAATAGTTTTAACATTTTTTTTGTTCTTTGAAAAAAATTAAGTTTTGTCATTTGTTATTCAGGGTGGGGCAAAAATCACTTAACATTTAAAAAATGTTATCAGATGAAAGGAGGTGTTAGCCTCTTTAGGTAGCTTTCTCTAATTTTTTACCCCCTTTGTTTAATTTGATTGGACTAATTTCCTTATCATTGTTGTTTAGTTTTCCATAATCTTTTGGATTTGTGCTATTCAACCTTTTTCAAATGTCTTTGTTCTAAAATAGCAACATTTGACAACATTCCAGACTATAACATACACTTGATGACGGTTGGAGAAGAATACACAGCTGGAATGTTCTGTAAATAACAAAAATAAAGAAATTCTTTCCAACAAACTTTATCCAATAATTAAAATACATTGTATAAGAAAATCCAAACTTGAAAAAACAAATCTGTTTTAATGAAAGAAAAAAAGAATTTATTTGCAAATGAATTCCTAATTTGATTATACAGTATCACAGTACAATTAATTTCCTGTTTAGTTTTTACCCAAAGTATGAAACTATTGTTTTTTTTTCTTTTGTAAACAACCTAATTAAAGGTGGAGGGGGGTAATAATAGAAATAAAGACAAAAACTTTGCATCAAACTTTATTTATTATTTGGTTTAGTTGTATTGACAAATACATTCTTTTCTTTTATTAGAAATAGAAGAGATGAAGAGGAATACTAAGTATCTATTTTGTTTCTTTATTTATATTCCCTCCTTTTCTTCATTCTTGTTTCCATTTTATTGAAGCAGACAATAAGCATCTGATCTATAACATTATCTTTTCCATTTCCTCTCTCTCTCTCTCTCTCTCTCTCTCTCGCAAGCTGTATAGTGAAAATGTTGAATGTTTAGCTTCCCATTTAAATTGAAATTAGAAAGGTTGATACAGAATCAAATTATCTGAGAATTACAATTTCAAATCTTATAAGAGAAAAGGAAAAAGATATCTATAGGTGTTGAAATGATTTCTGTTGGAATTGTACATGAAATTCTTAATACTGTGTCAATATTCTTTGTTTTCCATTTTGTTACTTATATCTTTTATATTGTTTTCCTAATATACATGACTTATTTATCAAGATCATCATTGCTAACCTTCAGTCAAAGGGATTGGGTTAGATTGTTGTTACATTCTTAAGCTATACATCCAAACAAAAAAAAAATGAGAAAATGAAAACATATAAGGTTATTCCATAATGTTTTCTTCAACATGGCTTGAAAAAAAATGATACCATTAATTTGAATTATTTAAGTTTGTTTAAAGAATATTTTATGAATCCAGAATGTTTTTTCATTTAAAAAAAATCTTTTGCTTTATTGTTAATTTACTGCTAAATAGAAATATCTAAATGAACATCCAAGTATGCCAATTTTATAATTTTTCCCAGGACTGGAGGAAAAAAGATGGTTATATTGAATTATAAAAGTTTCTGCAAAATGTAAACACAATAAAAACTATTAATTTTTAGTTTTTATTGTTAAGAAGATACAGTGTGTCAGCTCTGTCTTTCTAATTTGATTATAGATGCATTTATTGAGGATTCCTTTTGGTGTGGAACACTGTTAATTCTGAGAAACAATAACTGGCAAAACTGCTACTGCTGCACCTGTTCTACTTTCCCTTCTCTCTAACCATAATGAAGTGGTGATCATGTCTATGAGTATGGTTCACTGCAATCACACTACAGTCTTCTGTCTACTTTAATATCTTAGGTCACATTTGCTGTAAGACAATCATCTAGAAATATGCATGGCCCATTAAAAATAACTTAAGTTTTTCAAACAGAAGGAAATCTTGGTGAAACACTTGGTGATCTGGCTATGACACTAAAGTGCATCAGATGATGAGGCTACAATTTTAGAGCCCTGAGGAGTGGAGTCACCCTTTCATTGCCATTACTCTCAGGTCTACTCTGACGCAGAGTGGTAGTATCTGTTAGGCTCTCATTTACATGTCAAATAGATCTTATTGGAAATTATTAGTATTAGATAGGAATACTTGATATCATATAACTGTGTACAAAGAAATGTCAATCTTTGTTGGATTATTTAATGCTAAAGTCAGTCACTGCATCTGATGGTAAGGTTCCACTTTTGGAGCTCTGAGAAGAGTAGAGTCACTTCTTCATTACTAATACTTCCAGGTTCACTCTGACCTAGAGTGGTAGTACCTATTAGGGTTCTGTCTATGAGTTAATTATGTTTGAAAATTATTAGTATTGGATTGTAATACTTGATATCATGTAACTATAAATAATTTGTATTAAGAATAGTTACTTGAAGCCATAATTATTTACTAAAATTTATTATAACCTGAGGTTACTCCTTGGAAATAAAGTTAGATTACGATTTCCTACCATATGTCACTTGGAATTCCCTTCTCTTTCTCTCTCCCCAATTTTCTTTGTCTCATTTTCATTTCTAAGCTTCATCTTTTCTTTCTCTCTCTTTCTCTCTTATCATCCCTGTCATCTCTCTCTCTTTGTTTACTTAACTTAGCTTCATGTGACACAAGGCCAATTTTGCCTAGCAAGATGTTTTACAATAATATGTATGAAAATATTCATTTTGATGGGCATTGATGTAAAAAATCTTGACAATGTCATCTATGTATCCCACCTGTCTTGCATACACTCACTCCATTTCATACCGTTCCCACCTCGTGTCATGCTTTTTTAATTCCCACCCACAAATTATGTCATTACCTGCTGTTCCCACATATGATCATGATATAACATTAAGGAAAATCACTTGTTCCAATTGTATAAATAAAAAGTAAATCCAACAAACAATACCAAATGACTGATTACTTTTGTGACTCATTTTGACTTAGCAAAAATGTGAATTAATTTTGAAGGTATAATGGTTTACTGTTACCAATGAAATAGGATTAAGTTGTTTTATGGATTAAAAAAGATGCTTACCTCTGGGGTAGATGTGGAACTTAGTCATACAATTGCTAGAGGATTCATTATACACTGATGTACTCAGACTAATGTCCTTATCTTAGTTGTTATAGTCATTCTAATTCTAATCTCACTGTCAATGCTTTGAGGATATCTCATATCAGTTAATAGATTGAACAATGAGTTTAGTTCAAAATTCCCAGAAGGCTAAATGTTATGGTAGACACCTGAAGATGACTGGATGGTACAACAAGTGAAACATTGTGATTCTAACAACCAAGATGATGATGCTCATCTTGATATATCAGTATATATATCAGCCCCTCTGCTACCAGCTGGATATGACACAAGGTCATTTTTTTTTAAAGCATAGTTGAGCTAATTTGATTTCAGAGTTTTCCTTCTAGACTGTGATGGCCAAGCCAGGTCTAAAGAAATCAGTCTGCCCTACTAGTTACTCATAGCTAGGCAAAGGGGAGGGGGAGAAGAGATGAAGCCATGTTTTTTCAGTGTGAAGGGGAACACAAACAGCCTCATCCAAGATTTGAACTCTGATTACTAATTTCATTTCCAGCATCAATAATCATTGCATCAAGCATATATATCAGTCTATAATAATAATTGATTGATTTTAACAGCATATCAACTCTAGGGTTATTTTATACATAGAGGTTAGGGAAGCACATACTTTGTATGTTTATATTTACACTTTTTGTGTAGTTGTTTCTTAAGAGTTATTTTGCACACAGTTATCTTTATATCATGTATTCCTATCTAATACAAATAATTTGCTTGCATGCAGTAATATGCTTTCAAATAACTAATAATAATCCTTAGTAAATAATTAGTTTCAAGTGACTATTCATAATATAAATAATATGATAACAAGTATTCCTATTTAATATAAATATCATAGGTGTGGCCTTAATAGATACTACCACTCTGGATCAGAATGGACCTGGGAGTAATGGTAATGAAGAGATGGTCCTCAGAGCTCCAGAACAGGAGCCTTCCCCCTTCTGCGGGAGATATAGTCTGCATTTTCTAAGTCCTGTCAACAGAGTGTGAGTATATAATAACAATAATTCCTTATATTATATAATGATGATGATAATGCTTAATTTTAGAAATTCCAACAATGATAATTTCACTCAATTGTTTTCTATTTAGAAAAGATCCTTCTGCAGTCTTCAGGTTGCAAGAAGTTTGAAAATTATTTCTTTCATTACCTTCTGGCTAAATTTGTCTTGACTGTTAAATCAAGATTTACAAACATAAAAAATATGAAGACTTAATTGATTGAACAGTAAATCTATAGAAATAAACCAGTTCTAATTTCTGACTCAAATTTATCTGAAATATCTTTAAGAATTACTCCCACAACCAGATCAATATCTCCATTTGAATTTAATGCTCAAGAGATTTATCACCCTATCAGTGAGGCTGACTGTATCCACTACCAAGGGATAGAATATCTCCTCCCCCCAAAAAAAGATGTCCTGGGTATGACACTAAATTGTATCTGGTAGTGAAACTTGAGGTCTGGGGAATATTCTATATTCTCCAGACCTCGAGTTTTACCATTACTCTCAGGTCCACTCTGACCAGTTATGATTGTACCTGTTAGGGTCTCACTTATGGGTCAAATAGATCTGTTTAAAAAATGGGATTTGATAGGTATACTTGATACCATATAACAGTAAATTATTTGTATTAAGAATAGTTACTTGAAGCTCTAATTGTTTACTAAGGATTATTATTAGTTACTTGAAACCATATAACTTTGTGCACAACAAATAACTATTATTAAATTGAAATGATTAGTTAAGACCATTTCATTATTCATATTAGATAGGAGAACTTGAAGCTATACACCAGTGGGAAAATTATTTGTATTAAATAGAAATGCTTGGTATCATTTAGTTGTGTGCAAAATAACTTAAAAAACAACACAAAAAATGTAAACATAAACATACAATGAACACAATTCCCTAACCTCTAAGCATAAATTAACCCTATACAGGTTGACATGGTTAGAAATCAATAGATTTATTTCTTGTCTATTTGACTATCCATTCAGCTGGAACTAGAAGGCTAAAGAGTACATTATAAATTAAAAATAGATATGGAAAATAGTTCAATTGAGAGAAAAAAAATCTTAAAACAAATGCAGACAAGAAATAAATCCATACACACAAAAAAAATCCCTTTTAACATCTAATTTCCACTATTAACATCCTTGGAACTTGAATATTTCACAAAGAGTATCAACAAAAATTTACTTTTGGAATATTACTTTATATCTCCACCCCACAACAAATTTGAAAGTAATAAAATTCTTTCCAAAAGCTGATAGGGTAAGGTGTATTCCATATAATAGTCTCAACTTATTAATTGTGAGTTTGATCCTTACAAGGTGCCTTTCTATTGTAATTTGGTACCCAACTAAACAGAATTTAGTTAATATTTACTTTGGATACCTATCATAGAGCAGTGGTTACTTTTACAAATAATTACTGAATAGGTTCAATCCTGAAGTGAGGTACTAAGCAGCAACTTTTTGACAAACTAAGTTGAACTTTGGAAATATATTGTAAAATCTGAGTAATTTTTAGATTTATAATGCAATGCAAAGTCTTTGTACATGTTTTCTTTCATATTTGATCAGAGTGCACAATATTTACCCAACCCCTCCTCTGCTACTATCAGGATGCAACACAATATCAATTTTTAAGCAGACTAAAGCTGGTTTGAAATCAGGTTTCCTTCTCTTAAACTGGCTACCTTACCAAGGCTTAAGAACCCAGTCAGTCCTGCTATTTACCAAGAACTGCGGAAGAACAGATGGATTCATGCCTTTCCTATGATTATTAGCATGAAAAGAAATGTAAATGGTTATGTCTAGGATTTGAACTAATTCCATTTCCTTCAAGTTCACCTAACAAACATTTTTTGTGATAATGCACTTATACAGACTTTATACCAAAGCTTGGCACAAGGCTATAAATAATGAGGCACTTGATAAAAATAAAAATCCCTATATTAGCAGTGGTTTATGAAACTAGCTTAAGAACCTTTTTCTTTAGTTGGTGATTTTATATTTAAAAAATAAAATCATTAATTCTGTTTGTTGAGTAAAATAATATTTGAAATAGTGAATTACAAGGAAGAGATGAATTTAGAGAAGTGAATTGGATGTAATGTTTGAGTTGTGATGAATTTTATTTTTTCTCATCTTGAGCATGACTCTTTCATGCTATATAAAAATTACTCTTCTTTTTATTCCATCTTCTTGTGTTCTGAAGGCTGCTAACATTTTTATCAACCATATATCTTGTTGTGACAGTGGTTTATTTGTTATATTTCTATACATATTTTTTCACTCAATTATAACATTCTTATTTTCTTTAAAAAAAATCTTTGCTTGAAATGTCAAATTATTTATCTTCACTTCTTCACTTTAAATGTTGACAAAATCACAACTGTTGATGTTACACAAGAATAACTCACATTGACCCATACAAACAAACCCACAAAATATTTTAAATGTCTTCATAATTAACCTATTAGCTAACTAAAAAGATGCACATTAAAAACCAAAAACAAGACTCATGTATGAACAATTGTCCTTGTACTATGTGCATCTTTCATTTATTTAAATACATGTAATGTATGTGTTATATGAGTGTGTGTATGGTATTTGAATAGTATCTGTATATGTTAGAGATACATCACTTACTGTGCCATCTGATGAGACACACAACATCCAATATGAAGTAAAGATTGTGGTGTGGAAGACACCAATAAGCTGAAATTAATATATATATATATACCCATGTACACCTAACAATTCTTTTAACAGAAATCTAATTTTTTTCTAAACCTAAGATACTTATTTATTGTTTTAAGTGGAACATTATACTATCAAAACAGATTATTTATTACCAAAAATATGAATACTTCATGTGTGTGTGTATATATATATATATATATATATATATATATATATATATATATATATATAATGAAAGTTGGCTGACTGTAGTCAAGGGTGAGCTGAAGGCTCCCTTTTCAATAGTTACTACACCAAGGTGTAGAGGAGTGTGCTACTCCTTTCCTTGGATCACTCCACTTGATCTATACCTTATAAGGCTGAGTGTTAAGCAAGGAGGTATCAATTACTTCTTTT